>QEOT01006976.1:9899-86191 GCA_003123785.1 Pterocarya stenoptera
ATTCATTTGTAAGGGGTCAATAGTCATCATTCCACTCTATGGTCACTGAACTTAAGCGATATGAAACACCAGAATATATTTTTTCACAGAGTCTAACTCAACACGTGCAAAACACCAGTATTACAACTGGTCAGAACTTAGTAGCTTTTCAAAATCAACATGCAAGACCAAAGGATTCTTCATATGACATAGAAGCTAACTATGTAAATCAAAATAGCAGCAGTGGCATAAATTGAAAGTCTCATAAAGCCCTCAAATATTCGGCAGGAAGAAAAAGATAACTACAGCTACTATATATGCTACACTTACAGGAACAGGAACCATCAGAGTCAACCTTTTTCCCACTTCTCCATCAAAAGCATACTCATCCATCAACTCTAGTGAATATGACCGCTCATCCCCACAGAATGAGTTTTCATCAGGGCTAGAACATGAAGTAGAAGGTCTCATAGTATCATCCTCTTCCTGGCCACATTCATGACCTAAAATTCCCAAATAATATAAGCACAATATACACAGCAAGGCACACAACCCACAAACGAATAACATAATTAGCTTCAAATGATTGAACTTAGTAATACCAGAGCCACAGTTTTTCATAGACTGACCAAGCCAATCCTGTGAGATAGCAGATAATTGCAAACGCTCCAATTCTTCATCTGGAGATCCAGGTGCTTCTACAACTGCAAGTTGTGATAGTTCTTCTTGAAGAGCTTGGGCAATAAGCTCATCATTTTCTATATTGCTACATTCTGTATCATAATTATCTCCCTCAAAATAATGTCCATGATAATGATCCACATCACCTTGCATAATGGTGCCATAATATCCACAACTAGAGTATGGATCACTGTCAAAGAGCTGTAGACCCCACTGAAGAACATCAGGATCTTGCTCGTATGTTGTCATATGCAATGTACGTAAGCTCTTAGCTCCGATTGTGTGACACCAACCAGAAAGGTTTAATCCCAAAAACAACCTTCGAAATTAGAGGTTAATAGCGTAACCTTTACTTATAGGCAATAGTTAATCCATTGTAAGTTGTGTCATAGACATTTTCCTCTGAAACAAACATCACAAAACACTTTTTACAGCAAGAAATCAAAAGAATTGCTTTAACAAATATCAAAAGAACAAAAATATTTACCAACAGATTCTATGGTCGTCCACAATTCTTTTCTTTTGGTGTACTGGGAAATACAAGATGCCCTTTTACCTGCAAGATGTTATCAGATACACGTTCAGAATAAAATTTCTGTCCAACAAGAATGGCCCATGAAGAGAATTGAACGAAACCAGTAAGTATATCATCTGTTTGTGCGAGGCAAAAAGGCACATCACAATGGCAGAGACTTGCATTCTAAGATTCATCAGGTAAAAAGTTTCCGCCAAAGTATTCCACTTGATAAGTTATAATCCTTACATGCACTTGAGCATGCATAGTGACGGGCATAAACAAATAAAAAGAAAGAACAAGAAAGAAACCACAGGATTTAAGTACTCAAAGCAGCTCATTGGTATAATAAAATGGTCATACCTATATAGATCCGCCGGGTTCCAGAAAGCCGGTCGAGTTGAAGTAACCACTAAAACAAGTTACTGGTCACGGGATCGAAATGGAGCTTTCCAAATATCTCTATCGGAATGCCCTTAACAAAGCAAAAGTAAGAACAAACTGAAATAAAAATAAATAGTACTGAAAAAAATCAATATCATATATATAATTCATCTTCTTTCCTACAAGTTCTCGGCAAGCAAACACAGCATTACTTTTCATCAAAGGAATCTTCAACTTCACATTGCATTTCGTCAAACAAATCTTCACTCCACATCGCAAATAAAAAAGAAAGAAAAAAACAAATAGAGTTCAATCCAATGGAATCTCAATTAATGAAGAAGCGATTCACCTTCTATCCGAATCGAATAACATCCAGATCATATCTCTAACGCTGATCGAGACCCAGCAAGAAAAGATCCAAATGTTGAAGAAATAAACAATAACATTATTTTTTTTTTCTTACAAAAAAACAAAAAATAAAACAGAGAGAATAATTTAATTAAGATCAAGCTTAACAAAAATATTTTATAATTAAAGAGAATTTGGTTATATTATATGAATAATTTGGGAAAGCGGGTTCGAGACGCCACGGAATAATCCATCAATTGAGAGAATATTTTTAAGCACTGAGTATTCGTCGGTAGCGAGAGACTGAAATGGGCCAAAACGGCAAAAGTGACGAAAGTCACGAGGTTTCGGTCAGTGTTTCAGAGAGTCTGGGGAGCGAATCTTGAAGACCCTGACGTTGACCGATTCACAAATTTACAAATATACACAAGACAGAGAGATTCGCCGTCCGGTTTTCGCTCTCTCTCTCTCTCTCTGTGCGACTGCTACGGCGGGAAGGCCCTATCAATGGAGAATAAAAAGTACTCCAATTATCATAGATACTTTCAAAACGCCATGTGCATGAACTGTACGCAGTACACAACAACTTCCAAAAACCTGCAAGCAAATCTGTGCAAAATATTCGTACGAATAATGTGATTCCAAACCCCAAAAAAAATAGTGAAAATAAGTGAAGTGATTTTATGGGACTGTGCTAGAGGTGACAAGAGACGACCATGTTAAGAGAATATCAACGTAGTAGTGGAGATCAACCTTTGATCGATGATGGTGGTTTTTTAACAAATATCAACGGACATGACTAACCAGATATACCAGCAAACTACAGTATATATATATATATCTATATATAATAGTCACAAGATACTATAGTCAAATAGATTAGAGCTAGGTCCCAACAATAATTTCAATTCAGCTAATACAACATAAAAATTAGAAATAAAAATGTGGGATTTTGGGCCCATGACTTGGCACTCATCCATTACTTACGAGGGAGAGCCACTTGGAGCACTTTTGATACAATCCGGACGTCAAAATGTGACACCACGACCAAAAGTCGTGATGGACTGTAGTTTGTTGGTATGATTTGATTGAATGTGAGCATCATTTCCTTTAATTTTCTCAATCTTTAGATAGGAGAAGCGAGAATATAGAAAGATAGCACGAGACATATTGTATAAATTGCCAGCAAACGACTTTCAATAGTTGTATTGGCGCCAACGGGGGAGATAGGAGTTGAACCTAATTTCAAAGACCCAAGGCTGCTAATTACACCGGTGTCATGCATGGCAACAAAAATATCTCTTAATAAGANGGTGCTTCTACAACTGCAAGTTGTGATAGTTCTTCTTGAAGAGCTTGGGCAATAAGCTCATCATTTTCTATATTGCTACATTCTGTATCATAATTATCTCCCTCAAAATAATGTCCATGATAATGATCCACATCACCTTGCATAATGGTGCCATAATATCCACAACTAGAGTATGGATCACTGTCAAAGAGCTGTAGACCCCACTGAAGAACATCAGGATCTTGCTCGTATGTTGTCATATGCAATGTACGTAAGCTCTTAGCTCCGATTGTGTGACACCAACCAGAAAGGTTTAATCCCAAAAACAACCTTCGAAATTAGAGGTTAATAGCGTAACCTTTACTTATAGGCAATAGTTAATCCATTGTAAGTTGTGTCATAGACATTTTCCTCTGAAACAAACATCACAAAACACTTTTTACAGCAAGAAATCAAAAGAATTGCTTTAACAAATATCAAAAGAACAAAAATATTTACCAACAGATTCTATGGTCGTCCACAATTCTTTTCTTTTGGTGCACTGGGAAATACAAGATGCCCTTTTACCTGCAAGATGTTATCAGATACACGTTCAGAATAAAATTTCTGTCCAACAAGAATGGCCCATGAAGAGAATTGAACGAAACCAGTAAGTATATCATCTGTTTGTGCGAGGCAAAAAGGCACATCACAATGGCAGAGACTTGCATTCTAAGATTCATCAGGTAAAAAGTTTCCGCCAAAGTATTCCACTTGATAAGTTATAATCCTTACATGCACTTGAGCATGCATAGTGACGGGCATAAACAAATAAAAAGAAAGAACAAGAAAGAAACCACAGGATTTAAGTACTCAAAGCAGCTCATTGGTATAATAAAATGGTCATACCTATATAGATCCGCCGGGTTCCAGAAAGCCGGTCGAGTTGAAGTAACCACTAAAACAAGTTACTGGTCACGGGATCGAAATGGAGCTTTCCAAATATCTCTATCGGAATGCCCTTAACAAAGCAAAAGTAAGAACAAACTGAAATAAAAATAAATAGTACTGAAAAAAATCAATATCATATATATAATTCATCTTCTTTCCTACAAGTTCTCGGCAAGCAAACACAGCATTACTTTTCATCAAAGGAATCTTCAACTTCACATTGCATTTCGTCAAACAAATCTTCACTCCACATCGCAAATAAAAAAGAAAGAAAAAAACAAATAGAGTTCAATCCAATGGAATCTCAATTAATGAAGAAGCGATTCACCTTCTATCCGAATCGAATAACATCCAGATCATATCTCTAACGCTGATCGAGACCCAGCAAGAAAAGATCCAAATGTTGAAGAAATAAACAATAACATTTTTTTTTTTTTCTTACAAAAAAACAAAAAATAAAACAGAGAGAATAATTTAATTAAGATCAAGCTTAACAAAAATATTTTATAATTAAAGAGAATTTGGTTATATTATATGAATAATTTGGGAAAGCGGGTTCGAGACGCCACGGAATAATCCATCAATTGAGAGAATATTTTTAAGCACTGAGTATTCGTCGGTAGCGAGAGAGTGAAATGGGCCAAAACGGCAAAAGTGACGAAAGTCACGAGGTTTCGGTCAGTGTTTCAGAGAGTCTGGGGAGCGAATCTTGAAGACCCTGACGTTGACCGATTCACAAATTTACAAATATACACAAGACAGAGAGATTCGCCGTCCGGTTTTCGCTCTCTCTCTCTCTCTCTGTGCGACTGCTACGGCGGGAAGGCCCTATCAATGGAGAATAAAAAGTACTCCAATTATCATAGATACTTTCAAAACGCCATGTGCATGAACTGTACGCAGTACACAACAACTTCCAAAAACCTGCAAGCAAATCTGTGCAAAATATTCGTACGAATAATGTGATTCCAAACCCCAAAAAAAATAGTGAAAATAAGTGAAGTGATTTTATGGGACTGTGCTAGAGGTGACAAGAGACGACCATGTTAAGAGAATATCAACGTAGTAGTGGAGATCAACCTTTGATCGATGATGGTGGTTTTTTAACAAATATCAACGGACATGACTAACCAGATATACCAGCAAACTACAGTATATATATATATATCTATATATAATAGTCACAAGATACTATAGTCAAATAGATTAGAGCTAGGTCCCAACAATAATTTCAATTCAGCTAATACAACATAAAAATTAGAAATAAAAATGTGGGATTTTGGGCCCATGACTTGGCACTCATCCATTACTTACGAGGGAGAGCCACTTGGAGCACTTTTGATACAATCCGGACGTCAAAATGTGACACCACGACCAAAAGTCGTGATGGACTGTAGTTTGTTGGTATGATTTGATTGAATGTGAGCATCATTTCCTTTAATTTTCTCAATCTTTAGATAGGAGAAGCGAGAATATAGAAAGATAGCACGAGACATATTGTATAAATTGCCAGCAAACGACTTTCAATAGTTGTATTGGCGCCAACGGGGGAGATAGGAGTTGAACCTAATTTCAAAGACCCAAGGCTGCTAATTACACCGGTGTCATGCATGGCAACAAAAATATCTCTTAATAAGACAACGTATGGATGGCGCACACACAGTTTAGGCCACGCGTGAGCCACATGTACTACTTTTTTTTATGATCTTCTCTTACAGGTCGAATGATCAACAGTCGGAGAATCTTGTGGAGCGGCACGTATTAGTCATGAGTGGCTGAAAAGGTATTAAACCAACCCATCTTCATTCTATAATCGGAAAACAATAAAAATAATTGAGAAAAAAACTCTAGACAAAGATAAATGGGTTATCAGGATTTTAGCTGGAGAGGCTATGAAGAGAGGTTTTTAGTAGTTTTGAAAATGTCTTTAATCTTCGCGTACATCGATCCCTAGCCCTTGCTCGTCCATTGCTCATCACCAGTCGTCTCTAGTAGCTGAGCGAGTTTCTTTGCCCCTCCCCCGCTTATTGATTAGGGTGAGTTAGTCTAACAAAGAATACCAGAAAGGTCTCATCCCTGCTGCTATTGTAGGTGTTCGGAATTCATGGATTCTCTATTACAGGGGAATGGAGGTGGAATTGTTTGGTGGGCTGGCTCAAAAGATTATGTAGAACTCTATAAATTAAACTTTTTAATGTCTTACTCCTTTGATTTTCAAACTTTTGCTCCTTTAAAATTGCAAATTTTATTAAAATGTAATTCGTCATTTTTCACATTTATCTTATTGTTTTCTTTTCTCTTTCATATTAAAATGTATTTTGATATAAGAAATAGGTTGAAATATGTTTAAATTTTTTTTATAAGAAGTTGAAAAAGTATAAGTATGTCTCATCAATAATTGATTTGTTATTGTAATGATGAAATAATAATAAAAGGACAGTACTATTATGCCAACCAAGTCTTTTTACTTGGTGTGTCATTAGTGCAAATTTCACTTTTTTTTTAGTAATGTTAGATACAATCATAGATTGTATAAATACTGTACATTTCTTTTGAAAAAAAAAAGAGTTTACTATTAAAAAATTAATTTTTTTGTGTGAATCTCATATTTACTAATTTTTTTCAAAAGGAATACGCGGCGCTTACACACTCTCTGACTGCAAATATCATTTCCCGTAGACTAATGCCTCGTTTGGTTATGCTGTTTATTTTAGAATTTGAAAAAGTTGAATTAATTATTATATTTTGTATGAAAATTTAGAAAAGTTGTAATGATGAGATGAGATGAGATGGTTTTGTGTATCCAAATCGGAAATAATCAATTCCTTAACCATTAAGTAAAAAAATTAAAAAAATAAAATAAAATACATGATCGGTCAAATTGAAAGACAAACTTAGGCGGCATAGTATTATTTTGGATAATAAAAATCTCATCATTGAACAGTGCTGAATTAAGATGAAAAAAATGAAATTATTTCAGATAAAATAAATTGTGTTTGAATTAAGAATATATTTATCCGTACGAAACTATCTCAAATGAGATTTGGAACTTAAAGCGCGTGGCAGCACTAATGACCCACATTTCTTTACCAAATCGGTTTTTTTTTTTTTTTTTTTTTTTTTAAAGGAGCACTTTATGCCAATTATCTTAGCTTTTGAGTCTGGGTTGCCAAGTTCATCAGATTCTGTCTTTTCTCTGTCTCATCTTGCATCGCTTCGGGCCAAATTTCTGAATGTTGCTATGTCTCTCTCTGTATCATCAAATGCTTCTCTGCACATAAACTCCTCCATTGCAATTCAAATCGACTATTTTTCTAACGTAATGATATACTAAGTACTCCTCCATTGTAATAGACATTGACTGTATTTAAGGTAATGATATATAATTATTTTACAATCAACCAATCCAGATATGTCGCTTCAATAAAACTGAATTTCAATTTCAATTTCTATTTATTTTAACCAACACCTATTTGAGTTATGAAAACGCTCATGGTCAACTCATACTTTCTTTTCTAGTAGTAGAACTATCAATTGTGTTGAGAGAAGTCAACTTTTTTACTATATATTATATTTATGTAAAGAGTAATAATAGATACAGTAGTAGGGTGTGCAAGTACTACACACTCCCTTTAAAAAAAGAGTGAGGTCTACCATTAGAAAATAATTTTTTCGTGTGAGACATAGATTTACTTACTTTTTTCAATAGGAGTAGACGGAACTTGCACATCCTCCGTCAACATCATTTCTCTTATGTGAATTAAAAAGAGATTGAAAAATCATAAAAACATAACTACATATAAAAGTATATCTCGATAATTTGCTACGTACATGTAGAAATAAAATTATAAAAACATAACTTAATATATGTTTTAGATTCTGACGATAATGTTTCATAGAAAAATATTCATTCATTGTTATTTTTGTAATGAAATATTTAGAATTTATTTTCTTTATATAAACTATCAAGAGATCTTTTAAAATGTCATCTTTTATTCTATTATATAAGCTACTTTATCAGATTTCATGCAAAATCTGGATATTTTCATATCACATTAAACATTTAATGCTATAATTGAAAGTTCAAATAAATTATTTATTTCTCAATGAAGTCTAGAGGATAAAATCTCGTAACTATTTTTCATATAAATCATCGACCGTAAATAATTTTTCTTGTATTTTCACTTTGGATTCCATATTAAGAAACTCAATATTGTATAACAAAGAACTTTAGAATCCATATTAATAAGCTTATTATTTCTCCTAAACTTAGTTTTAAGTTTAATTTTAAAGATGCCACATCCTTGAAAATAAATAATATTTAAAAATTAAACAGAATTTTAGGAGTATAAGAAAAAAAACTAGAGAGAGATATTTTTAAGTATATTGAAATTTTAGAGAGTATATAGAGATTATAAATTTTTTGGAGGTGTCATTTTCTATATTTATAGAATTATGTATTAAAATCTAATGGGATATATTGTGTTTTCAAAACCCCAAAAGTCCAACGTGAGTCCGCCACTGCTCTTTTCATAAATCAATAATATTGAGACTAAAGGAAGAGCGACAATTTTCACTAAAAACACACCCAAAAAGCCAACATAGA
The DNA here is from genome assembly GCA_003123785.1 of Pterocarya stenoptera. Taxonomy (NCBI): domain Eukaryota; kingdom Viridiplantae; phylum Streptophyta; class Magnoliopsida; order Fagales; family Juglandaceae; genus Pterocarya; species Pterocarya stenoptera. The sequence goes on from QEOT01006976.1 coordinate 18,633, forward strand.
CTTCAATACCACTACATAGAAAGATGTATATACTCGAAGCTTTGGTGGTGACAATGGATGTTGGCGACATGCGAATGACGATGCTCTTGTCGGATGGCGAGGGACTGTGGTTAATGGAGGAAGTTGACCAAAGATGGTTAGAGTTTCCTACTTCTATATATTAAGAAAAAATCTATTTCTTTTCTCATCATCTTATGATGTAATATTAGATGATAGGTTCATAAGTAAAATATAATAAATAATATCTCATCATCTAATGTCATATCATGAGATGACGACAATTAGGATAATGAGTAGTATTACTCCTATATTAATTGTAATATAAGAGCAAGTATCGACTTTATGCACATGTTTTGTAAGTAATTTTTGTCTAAAATGCCCTTGGCTATGCAAAGAAGCTGTGAATGGAAGAGCGGTTTTTGGTCTTTTTGCTTGGCTCGTTTGGGGAAGTCTCCCTATTTTGTCCGATAAGAAAGAAATGAAAATGATACCAAGTCTCCCTGCCTGTAAGCATTGTATTTATAGAATTTGATACATGAGTACAGTAACAAAAAGACAGACGGTCATCATAGTATACTTGGACCATATTACAAAAAGACAGACGGTCATCATAGTATATATTTGGACTCTGTTACAAAATTATATTTGTGCAGTTGACTTTTGTTCTTTAAGGTTCAAAATAAATATATAATTCAAGTACACAGTTTTCCTCATATCCCAAAAAAAAAAAAAAATCTAAACACAGATAACTAAAAAATAAAAAATATATATAAAAGGGTAAAATTATAAAGATTAAACAAAACTAACAATACATGTATCTAAAAAATATACAATTTTTCTGTTTTGCTTTTCTTTCTTTCTTCTTCTTGTTCTTCATGTTATTCTAGGTTTCTATCAACTTGTAAAAGGTCAATTCACATATTCAAATTTTGCAATATGTAAAAAGGGCTATTCAAATTACATAGAAAAGAAATAAATTAAAAAAAAAACGCATTAAAGTATGATGATTTCTTGAATCCACGGTCAACTAAATATATTTTCCAAGAAGACTGTTCATGAACCTCGGGCTTACACTTAGGGGTGTAAATGGGTCAATCCGGTCCAGCCATGGACCGAATTTTTCGGTCCACCCTTTTTCCCGGACCGGACCAAACACCCATTTGGTCCGGTTTGGTCTCGGTAGTTATCGATCCGGTCCATTCGGTCCGACCTCTTTTTTTTTTTTAATCATTATATTAGCCTATTAGGTATATATAATTATAATTTATAGTGATATTAATATTATACTATTATACATAATTATGTTATAATCCAATAACTCTTATAATATATTAATATATACTAATACTATATATTATACTATTATAGTGTTACTATTACTACTACATATAAACTTATAGTGTGTGTATATATTATAATGATACAGTGATATTATAATGATATAGTGATTAGTAATATAGTATATAGTGATTTAGTAAAGCTATATAATATATTACACTATATAATAGTATTAATATTATACTATTAGTATAGTTATATATTAGTATTAGTTATAAACTTATAGTCATTAGTCATTGACTCATTAGTCATAGTGATATTAATAATTTAATACTATATATATTTATAAACTTATAGTCTTATAGACTTATAGTGATTTCTTTATAATTATAGACTATAGTTATAGTGATTTAGTTACTATTATCAATTTATAATTATATAATTATATTGATAATATTAATTGTTACTTTGTTACTAACTTAGAAAATGTGAATGTATTATAATTTTATATTGTAAATTGGGATATGTTTCATAAAAATTACATAATTTATTATATAAAATAATATATTTATAAAAATAAAAATAAAAATATTTAGGTTCGGTCGGTCTGGTCCGGGAAATCCCAACCCCGGGACCAGACCGAAGACCGAAATGCCCCTATTCATTGGACCGAAACCGACCATCAGGACATTCGGTCCAATCCGGTCATGGTCCGATCCATTCGGTCTGGTCGGTCCATTTACACCCCTACTTACAATAGGGGTTGAAATACCATTTAACGTTAAGTATTTAAACTTAAAAATGATTAAAGTATTTAATGTTAAGTAAAAAATAATGTGAACTATTATCATTGTTCAATATATCAGTTCGATTGTCAAGATTTAAATGAAAATTTATCATGGTGATTTAAACCAATGCATGTCTCTTGGGGATAGGAGCCTTAACCGCGTGCCAACCAACAAAACGGTTGTGCCTTTCGATAAATCAGAAACATTTTCGATGTATTTTTTAATATTTAAGAAGTTGTGACTTCTCACAAATGCTTATTCATTTTAGTTATAACTTTTCACAAGTACCATTTCATTTATATAAATTGTGACTCTACACAAGTGTCATTTTATTATAGTTCTGACTCTTTATAAGTGTCATTTGATTATCTATAAATAGGAAACCAGACCCAAAAAATTATTCACTCTAAATTCTCTACAAAAATTAGAAAAACACTTTTTTTTTTTTAATCTTTCTTTCTTTGAGTTTTGGCTATTGTATATCATGTTCAAGGATCTCATTTTATGTGCACCAATAAGGAGATTAACAGGAACCGACGTAGTTGTATCTTGGGTAGAGGTGTAACCAGTTCGATTTTAGACGTATTTTAGAACCGAACCAGTATATACGAATTTTGAAATTTGAATAACCGATACCGCACCGGTTATATTCCTAAACCTATACTTTCGGTTTTATAGGTTCCGGTCCGGTTCGGTCCCTTTTTTTGACATATTATATAGTATATATGATATATTATATTATAGTATATATATATTATAGTACATAATAATATAGTGATAATATATTATAGTATATTATAATATATAGTGATATAGCATTAGTATAACTACTTACTAATACGAGCATTTTAAAACCTCTCTCTCTTTAGAACAAAAACCTCTCCCTTTTTTCTAAATTCTCCCAAACTCCAGACCTAAAGAAAAGGGGGTGGGAGCTTCAGCTCCTCCCCCTATCTTTCCTTCCCCTTCCCTTCTCTGTCCATTTTATTTTTGGTATAGTTTTTTTTTTTAATTTTGTTTTTGTGTTTTTCAAGCCAAATAAGGGAGGATCGTCGTTCGAGTCTTTCTAGCTATCATCCTTCTACTCGCGCCCCACCAGGATGACGCCCAACCTCCGATCTTCAAGATCATCAAATCCGGCATCTATCGGAGTGGAGCGTAGCCCGCACGCTCGAGACGAAGTTTCGAATCTCATTGGCGCGTGGCCATCACGCAACACCGAGGAGCCTGCTGCCGAAGCCACGCTCGGCTTTTCTGGCATCCCTGACTCCGAGACTTTCAAGATTGACTGTCAGCTTTCCTCCCAGAGTGACCAGTGTCCTGCACACGCCACTACAGACGCATTGTGCACTGTTAATCCATTTTGTTTTTCTGTTTCTTTGTTGTTCCGTTTCAGTGTTTTTTTATCGTTTGTTTTTCTATTCTATTGGTTTTTTGTTGACCCAAGTGAGGTGTTAAACCTTTGGATCAGACGCAATCTGAGGTAAGAGCTGGTCGAGAGTGGTGGGCGATGCTACAGCCGGTGGTAGTATGGTTAGTGCTCGCGCGTAGGTGCTACCTATTCAATGGAGGCTATTTTTGTCAGGGCTTGAGATGCCGATACTTGGGGTGGGCGTGACGTCTGAGGTCACACCGGTGCTTGTGGTTCTGTAGTTGCTAATGTGTTTATTTGTAGTTTTTTTTATTTTAGTTATTAATAAAATAGAAATAGGCTATTAGATTTGGTATCCATAACAGTATCCCGTACTCTTCTTCTGGGAGGACAGAGGGAGCTTTTAAGTTCTGTTTTATAGAGCGCTTTCTCTATTAGGAGAGAGTTTGTTGAGAAGTTAAGACAATGTCCGCCACAAAAAAAATTATGTGTGGGGAAGCCTCAGAGCTGATGCAAAATTTGGCTTATAGTCTGGATTTTCCATATATTGATAAGTCACAGTTGTAACTTCGATTAATTAATGAAATGAGTCTGTTTCCATAAAAATTAAAAAAAAAAAAAAAAAAGCTACTTGTTAATACAATAGACTTTAATGATAAAGGCTGGGAATTAATTTTGTGTAGATTGAATTGTACTCTTTAGTGGTGGTATCATGGTAGAAGCGTAGGCAATGTGAGGTGTGTTATTTGGAGGATTTTTGGGAGGAAGTAATTGCTATCCTGGATACTATGGTGTTTTTTCGGTGTAGCATATTTTTAAAGAGGGAACTAAGGTGGAAGATTGGCTGGCTAAGAGTGGTGCGGCTGGTCTTAACATGAATTGGAATCAATGTGAAGAAGTATCGCGGGTGATGAGGAGTTTATTTCGTATGGATAAGTTGGGTATGTCGTCTTTGCGTTTTAAATAGAGTTTGTTTCTTGTTGCTTTGATTTATTTTAGTCTGCTTGCGTCTTATTTGTTTTTCTTTGCTTATCCTTATAGTTTGATGTAATGTGTGTGTGTGTGTGTTTTATATATATATATATATAGTGAATGTGAGATTTTTTGGATGCCTGAATTTGGTTTTTTGGTTCTATTTGTATCTCTCAGATGTCGTCTTGTAACCACAGTTTTCTTTCGTCACAAGTAAGAGTTTTTTAATAAAATTGGGGTACCGTCCTTTTCTAAAAAAAAATAGTGATAATATATAGTTATTTATATAGGATTTTAAAATTTAATATTATATTAATTAATAAGTTATCATATAGTACAAAATTATTTTATATATTATATATAAAAATTATATATAATATAAATAATCATATAAATAATATTTTATACAACATAAAAAAAACTAATATATACTATGAACCGGTCTGGTCTAGTTTGATACAATGTGTTAGAAAAAAGAAAATCGGAATTGGAAAAATTTTGATCAGTTTTGAGAAAAGTGGAAGAGGTACCAGATCGAGCCAAACCTGGTACCAGACCAAACCTACTAGTTCAGTTTGGTTCTGTTTGATTTACCGGTTCACCGGTTTTTTTTTCACCTCTAATTTTGGGAATAGTGTCAAGAAGCCTAGTACATATTTATTTGGAGGCAACATAATCTACTCTAAGGAAAGTGTCCATCACAATGTGCCTCAATACCGTGTTCTCTTTTTCTAATTTGTTCTTGTTATTTTACATATTATCTAGTTTACAAAATTTTTGCATACATATCATTTATTATTCCAAATATTTTCCAACAATCTTCGAGTAATCATTCTCTTTGTTAAACTAGAGGTGTGTGTTAATTGATAGGTTGCCACCATGATTTCAAACGAACCTATTGCACACGAGAAATTTAGAGGAGTCAATTTTAAACGTTGACAAAAAAAGATGAAAATCTTTCTTACAAGACTTGGATTAGATTTTGTTATTGAAAATAATCATCATTCTGATGATTTACATGAGCCTGCATATACTGTTGAATTGCAAACACATACAAAAAAAGATAATTTGTGTAGATGCAAAATTTTAAATCATTTAAGTGATATACTTTTTTATGTTTACCTACACATTAAATCTGCCAAAGACATTTGGAATGCTCTTGATAAGAAATATGATGCACAAGATGCCGGGATGAATAAGTACACCGCAAGGTAATTTATTGGCTTTAAAATGGATGATTTCAAATATGTGGTAGAGCAACCCCATGAGTTAACTATCATTTACCATGAATTGCGCCAACGGAGAATGGGTATTACCGAGCGTCTCTAAGTTGCTTGTATAATAGACAAGTTACCTCATTCATGAAATTTTTTTGGCATATCTCTTAAACGTAAGACTGAAGATATGACCATGGAAACCTTGATCTCTGCCACTAGGATCCAAGAACAACAGTTGGAAAATGTATCTGCCTCACCATTGGTTTCCAGATTCCAATCTAAAACAAATATTGTAGAAGACCATAAGACACATAAGAACCCAATACACTATAAGTTCAAATTCAATAAGGGTAAAACTAGTTATAGGAATAATTTGAAACCAAAGTCATATATCAACAAAAATAATCAGAGACCCATTTGTTTTAATTGTAACAAACCAAGTCACTTAGCCAAAAACTATCGCTATAAGAAGAGAAAAAATCAAGGTAACGAGCAACCAAGATCGCCTAACCCTCAGGCTCATATGGTGCTTTCTAGGACGGACTCTGTTGGAATCGATGAATGGTATGTAACCATAAGTCTTAAAATTTACATGTCATTTATAACCGTAATATTTTTCTAACATATCAAAATACAAGCACTATGAAAGTGAAGACGGGTAACTCCACCTATGCACAAGTAGTTGGAGTAGAAAAAATTGAACTCAAACTAATGTATGAAAATACTCTTCCATTAGAAGAAGTGTTTTACGTGGCAGAGGTGAGAAAGAAACTAATTAGTTGATCTTTACTTGGTGGGGCAGGTTACACATTGTTACTTCAATCCAATAAAGTTATTGTAACTAAACATGGGTCATTTGTGGGGAAAGGTTATGTGAGTGATGGTTTGTTCGTAATAAATGTTCAAAACAATATAGTAGATAAATTTGATTCTAATAATAAATTTACATTTTCTACATATTCCTCTTCAAAACAATGTAGTAGATACATTTTCTACATGTTCCTCTTACAAGACTCTAACACCGGCCAATATAGTAACCAAATTTATTCCCTTCAGAAGGAAGTGGATGACTTACTTGAAGAAGAAGAGTTGAAGTGAAGACAAAGAGCCAAACAAACGTGGCTGAAAGATGGGGATAGAAACACCAAATTTTTTCATAAATGTGGTACTCAGAGGGGGCAGGTGAATTATATTAAAGAGATAGTTGGTGAAGATGGTGAGCTAGTATCCAACACAGAAGCAGTTTCAAAGACATTCCAGGGCTTTTACCAAAAACTGTTTACCACTTCCAACCCGAGAGACATGGATAATGCTCTTCAGTCATTCCAACCATCTATTAGTGCATAAATGAACCTCTCTTTATCTTGTGCCTTTTCCGAACAAGAGGTAGCAGATGCCATTCAATCCATGAACCCTCTCGGATCTCCTAGGCCTGATGGTTTTCCTGCAGTATTTTATCACCAACATTGGGATACAATTGGAAAAGAGGTTACAACAGCAGTCCTTGAAGCTCTTAACACCAAGAAGGGTATTAGTGAGATCAATCAGACCTTTATTTCTTTGATTCCTAAGAAGAAATCTCCTCATTCAGTCACTGACTATAGACTTATCAGCCTCTACAATGTGTTCTACAAGATCATCTCCAAACTTATTGCAAACAGGCTCAAACTCATTTTTCCCAACATAATTTCCCCAACTCAGAGTGCATTTGTCTCAGGGAGGTTAATTTCTGACAATGTGATAGTGGCATATGAAATGCTGCACTCTATGCAAACCAGACTAAAAAAGAAGTCTGATGCCTTTATGCCATTGAAACTTGATATGAGCAAGGCTTATGACTATGTAGAATGGGGCGTCTTGCATAAAGTGATGCTTAAAATGGGTTTTGATATTAAATGGGTAGACTTGGTGATGAAATGTGTAACCACTGTTAAGCACTCATTACTTATTAATGGTATCCCTCAAGAGTCCTTTACCCCTTCCAGTGGAATCAGGCAGGGAGAGCCCCTCTCTCTTTACCTTTTTATCATGTGTTCTAAATTTCTTAGCCACTGCCTTAACCAAGCTGAAGTGCAGGGCTTATTTTCTGGGATTCCAGCAACTCGAGGGGGATTTCATGTGAATCACCTATTTTTTGCAGATGACAGTCTGGCCTTCTGCAGATCCAAACTAGATGAGTGGAGTAGATTACAGCAAGTTCTCAGCAACTATGAACAAGTCTCGGGTCAAAGACTCAATCTTGAAAAAACTTCTATATTTTTCAGTAAGAAGACCAATTTAGAGATCTAAAGAACCATACTACAGCAAGCAAGAGTTCAAGCCACTGGAACATTTGATAAATATCTGGGACTACCATCCTATGTGGGGAGGCATAAAACCAAAGCCTTCACCTCAATCTTGGATAGAGTCAATGCTAAGATGGCTAACTGGAAAATTAATGTACTGTCTCTAGCAGAAAGAAACTTTGCTGAAATCTATCCTGCAGTCAATTACTACGTATAGCATGGGTATCTTTAAACTTCCAAAGATCATTTTAAGGAGCCTCAACCAACTTTTACAGTCCATTTGGTGGGGTCGAAAGGATAATAGATCAAAAATACACTGGTTGAGCTGGCAGGCTCTTGGAAAACCCAAGAGTGGAGGGGGCTTGGGCTTTAGAGATTTTGAATTCTTTAATTTAGCCTTATTGGCTAAACAAGGCTGGCAGATCCTCTAAAATCCTTCTTCTCTTGCTGCTCAGGTACTAAAGGCTAAATACTTCATCAATTCATATTTACTCTCAGCTAAACCAAGAGGCAATGATTCATATGTATGGAGGAGTTTTCTTTCAGCAAAGCTCATCCTCTCTGAGGGTCTTTTATGGAGAGTAGGAGACGGGAAAAAGATCAAAATTTGGCGTGATAAATGGCTCCCTTGCCCTTCAACCTATAGAGTTCAATCTCTAGTTAGTATACTTAACAGTGAGGCTTCAGTTTCTGAGCTTATTAACCCAGTTACAATGCAGTGGGACTTCCCTCTCCTGTATTTGATCTTCTTAGCTTCTGAGGCTGATCAAATAAGCAAGATGACCATTAGCCCGTGTAAGAGCCATGATATACTTACCTGGAGATGCTCAGGAGATGGTAAATTCTCGGTGAGGAGTGCATATCACCTATAAGGCATCATGAAGGAGGATAAAATGGGACAAACCTCAGGGCAGTCAAACCCCTCGAAATTTTGGCATAAGATTTGGGGTATCAAGGCATCCCAAGCCACGAAATCCTTTCTGTGGAAAGTAGCTAACGAATCCCTTGCCACTAAGCTCAATTTGCATCAGAGGAAGGTAGTGGACTCTCCTTTTTATCCTATCTGCTCCATGTATCCTGAGTCAGTGGCTCATGCTCTTTGTACTTGTTTAGTAGCTCAAGATGTGTGGTCCTTGAGCTCTAGAAGGATACAAAAATTGGGAATTCTAAATGGTTCTTTCAAAGAAATACTGTTCCCGATCATGGATCAACTAACCCCTTTGGAATTGATAGAAATAGCTGTTACTGCTAAAGCTATTTGGCACAGAATGAACTCTTGGGTGTTTGAGCAGCATTTTCACTCTCCCTTCAAGTGTCTAAGCTAGTCCTGGCAGAGCTAAATTCCATAGATGCATGGCTAAAAAACATGAATGAAAGGGTTAAGGTCCAGAGGCCACAAAACAACTATTGGTCTGCCCCTCCTCCTGATGTCTTCAAGGCTAACTGGGATGCAGCCATAGATAAGCACAACTCAAGACTTGGGATTGGTGTGGTCATCAGGGATTCAACTGGTTTCATCATAGCCTCCTTATGCTCCTCGATTCCCTTAACTCCAGATCCACTCCTAGGTGAAGCAGTAGCTGCCCTCTGAGCTACCTCATTGTGTGCTGAATTGGGTTTACACCATTTCATACTAGAAGGGGACTCCATTGGTGTTGTTAAGGCTATCCAACAAGTAGAGGAGAGTTGGAACTCAACTGGAATGGTGATTAGGGACATTAAGGTTCTATTATACAAAGTTCGTAAATGGTCTATCCAATATGTTCATAGGGAACTTAATGTAATTGCCCATACCTTGGCAAAATTTGCTTTGTCTTGCTCAGAGGACTGTATACTTATTGAGGACTATCCTCCATGTATTCAAAATTTGCTCTAATGAATGATATGTGACATTTTCAAAAAAAAAAAAAAAAACACAGTCAATATTATCACTCACTATGATGCCATAAGTGTGATTTTAATTATTTTAGGTAGTTAGAAGTGTCAGAATGCATTATGGTCTACGTCATTAGATTTAATTGATCATTTATGATTTTATGGCGTAATAAGTCTATTTTCATATTTTCGGATGAAACGTTTGTTCGGAACTGTAAAGTTATTTTTTAGGAGCACTTCGGGATTGAATTTTGGTAAATGATTTTCACTGTAAGTTAATATGAATATTTATGATTTTTCAATAGTAAGTTTATTATGCACTTTTTTGGAGTAAATAGTAACCTCAATAAGCTCACCAAGGTAGTGTTTTCAAATCACAGTGTGGAATGTCTAAATTAGGTTAGAGAAGTTTTATTTAAACACTTGGCAATATCTTAGCCACACATAATGAATAGCGTTAGACACTTGACACCACGAGGAACGTTTGATGGATTAAAGGAATGAAGTTGTGAGATCATGCCACCTCACTCTTTCCATTCTATACTGCACTTAGAGGAAATATCTTAGGCTGATTTTTTGTATATTGTATTCGGCATAAAAGACCAACACTCAAACTTCATTTCAACTTTATCATCTTTCATAACTTGTGTAAGAAGCACTCCAGCCCACTTCCCCCGCAAAGCATCTCTTCTTTACATTTTTTTTTGAAAGAACATAAAAGACACTCTTTGGTAGTTTTTTTTTAGCTCTTTTGCACGCCTGATTCAAAGCTCTTGTAAGTGTTTTCTCATAAAATTTTCTTTATAAAAGTTACTCCTTTGTAAATCTAGTTTACATGAATACTTTATTTGTTCCATTTGAAAATTTCTGGATTGGTCAAATGTGCAAAAGAGTTCAGAAAAACTGCTTAAGGGTGTCTTTTGTGTTCTTTCAAAGAAAAGTGTAAAGAAGAGATGATTTGCTTGGGAAGTGGGCTGAAGGGCTTCTTACACAAGTTATGAAAGATGATAAGACTGAAATGAAACTTGAGTGTTGGTTTTTTCTACCCAATACAATATACAAAAAATCAGCCATTTCCTCTAGGTGGAGTGTAGAATAGAAAGAGTGAGGTGGCACGATCTCATATCTTGATTACTTTAAATCCATCAAACGTTCCTCATAGTGCCAAGTGTCTAATACTATTAACTATGTGTGGCTAAGATCTTGCCAATTATTCAAATAAAAATTCTCTAATCTAATTTGGATATTCTACACTGTGATTTTGAAAATACTTCACTTGTGGAGCTTATCGAGGTTACTATTTACTATGAAAAAATGTATAATAAACTTACTATTGAAAAATTTTAAATATTCATATTAGCCTATAGTGAAAATCATTTACCAAAATTCAACTGCGAAGTGTTCCTAAAAAATAATTTCACAGTTTCGAACAAGCGTTTCATCCGAAAATATGAAAATAGACTTATTGCACCATAAAATTCTAAATGATCAACTAAGTCTAATGGCGCAAACCATAATGCATTCTAATACTTCTAACTATCTCAAATAATTAAAATCGCACTTTTGATATCATAGTGAGTGATAATACTGACTATGTTGACAGACTAAAACCTTTGCGATTGGCCTATTCGTGAAAACTTATAAGATTTTCAAGAGTTTCCTAACGCCAATAGAAATCCCACTAGTGAATTTCTAGCCGGAATCAACGCAAGTAACAAACATCAAGTTAAGGAAGAGATGTTGCTTACCAACCTACTATCCATCACTGGATGCCCCATCATTGGTCGGATCTAGTTGTGGTGCATCGATGTCCATCAGCATGTCTTGAGGTGGTAAGTAGTAGAACACATCGTCCTCTGAATCGTACGCCATATGGCCGTAGTAACCTTGGTTGAGAAGTTGCACGACTTCTGTGTCATCACTCTTGGGTTCCTGACCTTCAACCAATAAATGTCCTTAGTGAGTGGATGACATGGATGAGCCTGATGTTGCGGGCTCAGCGTTGGTGGTTGCGGCACGCTCTTCTGCTGCCCTACTGGACTTTGCCTAGTCTTGTGCCATCCTAGCTCTAAAGTTATCCCTGTCCAACCATGTAGTCAGGTGAAATGGCGGGTAACGCTCCTCATGAGGTAATGCTCTCCTCTTGTAACCCACTCCATTACTATAAATATCTAAAATGTGCGTATGGTGGTGCTCTAAGCATTCCATTTCTTGCCAATACGTAGCTAGTTCCTTATTCAATTGAGCAAGTCATATTCTACAATGTTCCTCCTGCATTTTGCGCACTCATTGTGCAGAAATGGTAGATTTTTTTAGCGGTTTTGTGTTGTTGTGCCATGGAACTGCAAAAGAATACAATTAAGATGGAGAAATAATCTACGACATGCACATTAAAGAATGGTCTACACTATTCTAAAATGGACACATATACTTTATTGATATCCAAACAATGAAGCATAATATCTAGTCCAGTCAATCCCGCACATGTGAACCATAAAATTTCGGTTAAGCTGAAACCAAAACAACTCTACAAGACTGAATTTAGGTGTCAAATAACTGAGGGTACTTGGCATGCATATTGACTTCCTTCTCTCAAGTCGCCTCTTGAACATTATGATTTTGCCAAGGTACTTTGACCAGTGAGATCTTACGGTTCCACAACTCTTTATCTTTCCAGTCAATGATCTGCATCAGCTTTCCCTCATAGGTCAGGTTGGATTGCAAAGGTACTATCAGGATCCACCACTACTTGTGTTTGATTCCCAAAACTCTTCTTCAAAGAAGACACGTGGAAAACATTGTGAATTCTGTGGAACTCAGTTGGCAACTCCAAACGATATGCAAGTACTCCTATTTTCTCCACTATCTCATAGGGTCCCATGTATCTCGAACTTAACTTGCCTATCACTACAAAAAGGCTTACTCCTCTCATAAGAGATACCTTCACATAGACCAGATCTACAACTTCAAAATCTATACTCCTCATTCGATTATCAGCGTAGCTCTTCTATCAACTTTGTACTGCTTTCATCCTTTATCTAATCTGGTGGACTTGTTCTTTATCTCTTGCAAGACTTTTGGTCCAACCACATTACTTTCTCTTACTTCATCCCAATGCAACGACGATCTACAATTTCTACCATACAAGGCTTCATATGGTGCCATTTGAACGGTGGCTTGGAAACTATTGTTGTAAGCAAACTCTACTAGAGGTAGTTGCTTTTCCCAATTCCCTTCATGATCTAAAACACAAGTTCTTAGCATATCTTTCAAAGTCTGAATTCCTTTCTGTTTGCTCATCTGCTTAAGGATGTTATGCACTACTGGACTTCAAACTAGAGCCCATCAAATCCTGCAAACTTTGCTAGAATCGTGATGTAAAACGAGGGTCTTTATTTGACACAATCGTCTTAGGCACTCTATGCAATCTGACAATTTCTACTATATAAGTTCTCATCAATCTTTCTAGAGAATCTATATTCTTGATGGGTATGAAGTGAGTACTTTTTGTCAAATGATCAACTACCACCCAGATAGTATTATTTCCAGCTAAGGTCCTTGAAAAACCCACTACAAAATCCATTGAGATATCCTTCCATTTCCATTCTAGGATTGACAGTGACTGCATTTCACCTGTCGGCTTCTGGTGTTCTGCTTTAACTAATCTGTAGACAAAACACTTATTCACAAACTCTGCTACATCCTTCTTCATTCATTTTCACCAAAAATGCTGCTTCAAATCCAAAGTCCCTTCGGATCTTGTAATACAAAGTCTCATCCTTTCTGAGATCAAAGTCAATTGGTCCTTTTGACTTCTTGATTTTCCTAACGACTTCCGCAAGTTTACTGTCTTTCTTTTGACAATTTTTCAGTTCTTCCAATCCAATGGAATGAACTCTTCGACTACGGTCAGCACAATTTCTTGACTACGATTCCCGATCAACAATTTTCTCATATTGCATAAGAAGGAACTTACTTCTGACTACGAAACAAATGAAACTTCTTATCTACTCTTACCACTTAAAGCATCAGCTACCACGTTGGCCTTTTTGGGATGGTACTTGATGTCACACTGATAATCGTTGATTAATTACAACCATCTTTTCTACCTCATATTAAGGTTCTTGCTCAAACAGATACTTAAGGCTTTTGTGATCCATGAAAACTTCATACTTCTTGTCGTACAAGTAGTGTCTCCAAATCTTAAGAGCAAAAACTACTACAGTTAGCTCCAAATCGTGAGTAGTATAATTCTGGTCATGATACTTCAGTTGACGTGAAGCATAAGCAACTACTTTCCCTTTTTGTCTCAGCACACAGTTAGGTCCTGCTTTAGATGTGTTGCTATACACCACAAAAGGCTTAAGAGGCTCTGGCAGTGTAAGTACCGGTGCAGTCGTAAGTCTTTTCTTCAACTCAATAAAACTTATTTCGCACTTATCGCTCCAAGCGAACTTCACGTTTTTGTTAGTCAAGGCGGTGAGTGGTCCAGACAAACTGGAGAATCCTTCCACAAACCTTCTATATTAACCAGCTAGTCCTAAGAAACTTCGAATATCATGCACACTGGTCAGTCTTTGCCAGTTCGTTATGGCTTCAATCTTGCTCGGCCCCACTGTTACTCCTTCACTAGAGATCATGTGACCTAAAAATTTCACTTCTTCAAGCTAGAACTCGCACTTGCTAAGTTTGGCATAAAGCTTCTGGTCCTTAAGTATAGTCAAAGTTATACTTAGATGATTTTTGTGTTCCTCCTGGCTCTTCGAGTAAACTAGCATAGTATAACTTGACATACAACATAGCATAACTGACATAACTTATATTGAAACGTGAACTAAACTTGACTTGCTTGACATGGACTTGATTTGAGACTTGATTTAACATGAACTTGATCTGAGACTTGACTTAACATGAACTTGATCTCTAAGACTTTATTTAACATGAACTTGGAATCTTGTTCTTTAACTAGTTAAACTTAACTTTATGGGTTCTACACAGGTCTCCTAGAGCTATGTGTCCTTGCCGATTATCGAATCACAACATAGATATTTGCTCCAGTTGTGAGTGTATTGTATGTGTCATACTCACTGCGGACCCCATACTTCGTGTGCCACACTCACTGTGGGCCCTACCGAACTAAAATGTGGTTACATCGGCATTAGTGACTGGCGCGATCCGATAACCAACTAGTTAGGCCCCACTCGCTACCTATTGACAATATTTCATCAACTCAAGGAATTTCATACCTATTTAGATACTCCAGTGTCAACAAAAGAGTTTCACTAGGATATTAACTCATCCTAACACTTAAGGTCATGATTGACATGAATAACTTGATATGACTGTTCTTGATATATATAAATTGTATTCGAGACGAAACGTGACTAGAATACGAAAGGACAGAAGCCCTGATGTAACACAACATGACTTGAAGTAACTTGAAAGATATGACTTACTTGAGATAGAAACATTTCATAATATGACATAACATGTAACAGAGAATATTTCATAACATGGCATAACATGTAACAGACAACATACTTAATATGACATATATGCAATAGTGAATATTACATGACATGACATACATGTAACATATGGCATACTTAACATGACGTACCTGCAATGTATAACAATACGTTACAAAATATCTTGCATAATAGATGAACAATTTGTGACAGAATAATTCTGTGTAACAAATGAATATATAATGATTTGGCATGTCACATATATAACATACATATATACATTGTAGTTCATTTACTCATCACATATGCACATTAAATTGATAGTAAGTTAAAAGCTAACTTACATCCATTTTTGCATTTTTAAGGAAAACTTAAGCGCGATTACGAGAAATTGAAAGTAGTGATTTATAAAAGTTAGAAATTAATTTCTAACAATTAGAAATATGAAAAAATATTAATTTAGATTAAAATTATTATTTTACTCTTTACATGTGGAAAAATGACTATTTTACCCTTAACTTAAGGATTTTACATCCTAACTCTAAAAATCACCAAGGTATGCAAATTTTATCATAAACTCAAATATTAATTCATAAAGGTTTAAAATTAAACACAACCATGAAAATTCTATAGGAGCCGAAACTTACATAGGCTATTTTCCTTAATTTTTGTTGCAGCTCTTTCAAATTTCAAAACTCATGATTAAACCAAAAAATTTCTTCTAATATACTCATGACATATTCCTAAGAATAATCATATTTTGAATCATGAACAAAAATCACCAAAATCATTTAAAACAATTCTTGAAATTTTCGGTTTCTTTCTAAGTTAAAAAACATATTTTTGTTTATAAATTAGTTTTGATCAACCTTTTGATCCATGACTTATAAAGACGTGATCTTCAAACGAAAATATCACATGGTTTAGAAAGGTGTCCTAAAACAGATCTAAGTTTTAAACTCAAGATCATATGGTTAAAAATTAACCAAAACATGAATTTACTAAGGACATCAAAGCTTTAACCTATCTGAATATCTCCTTGCATAAAAATTAATATCTTTGAATATAACATCAAATATCATCAAACTAATATTCTAACATGTATATAAGAGACTTATGATCCTCCAATAAAATTATCAAAGTCACTGGAATAGGTTTAAATTACAAAAGATCCAACATTTCTTAAAACAGAAACTGTTTTTTCTCTTTCAATTTCTAAGTTTCTAGATTTAAGAAAACATTTAATCAAAACATTTAATAATGCAACAAATACTCAACCAATAATCATATACACATGTTAAAAGTATTCCATAAAAATTTTGGATCATGATCTATCCATTAGTTAGTCCAAAACTCCAAAATATAATACAATCTCAAGTTTATCGGTCAGAATGACCTTTATGAGCTTTAAACAACATTACTGGCGAAACAATCTCAAATGGAATAAATAAGGTATTCATGTAAAATAGACTCACAAAAGAATAACTTGTAGGAAGGAAACTTTATAAGAAAATACTTATAATAGCTTTGAATTAGGTGTGCAAAAGAGCTCAAAAATGCTGCCCAAGAAGGCCTTTTGTGTTCTTTTAAAGAAAAGTGTAAAGAAGAGATGATTTGCGTGGGAAGTGGGCTGGAGGGCTTCTTACACAAGTTATAGAAGATGATAAGGCTGAAATGAAACTTGAGTGTTGGTCTTTTCTACCCAATACAATATACAAAAAGTTAGCCCAATATATTTCCTCTAGGTAGAGTGTAGAATAGAAAGAGTGAAATGGATTGATTTCACGTCTTGATTCCTTTAAATCCATCAAACGTTTCTCATAGTACCAAATGTCTAATACTATTCACTATGTGTGGCTAAGATCTTATCACATATTCAAATAAAATTTCTTTAACATAATTTGGACATTTCACACTGTGATTTTTAAAATGCTATAATGGTATGCTTATCGAGGTTACCATTCACTCCGAAAAATAGGATAATAAACTTAATACCAAAAAATTCTAAATATTCATATTAACCTACAGTGAAAATTGTTTACCAAAATTCAATCCTGAAGTCCCCTTAAATAGTTTCGAACAGATGTTTCATCCGAAAATATAAAAATTGACTTATTACGCCATAAAATTCTGAATGATCAACTAAGTCTAATGGTATATACCATAATGCATTCTAACATTTTTAACTATCTCAAATAATTAAAATTGCACTTCTGGCATCTTAGTGAGTGATAAACGAGCTATGTTGACAGATTAAAATCTATGTGATTGATTAATTCGTGAAAACTTATGGAATTTTCACGAGATTCCTAAAGTCAATAGAAAATCAGTGAATTTCTAGTGGGTTGTTACATGTACTCTATTTTATTAAAAAATTATTTTCAAGCTTTATTTATATTTTTTGAATTCTCATTGTAATTAGGATATTTATTGCTTTTTAGAAAATCACACAAATTAAAATACAATTTACAAGTCCAAAAAAAAACCAAAAAAGAGTTTTATGAAATGGGCATTATAGATTTTGTCAGTCAAGTGAAAAAAAAAAAGTTTAGATTTTGATTTGGCATGGAATCGTGGAAATACAGGGTTCAAATAATTCACCTACAGGCTACATGCAATAGATTTTGCTGTTCAATTAAATGGTTTCGGTCACTCAATGAAAAACAAAAGACAAAAAATCAAAGCTGTAATAGCCTGCTATAAATTCAATGGCTGATAAATGGACCCCAACCCCTTCTTCCTTTAAGATCCAATCCCCTCCCAAAATCCTTGAATCCGAGGCAACAGTCTCTAACCTCATTGACCAAGACACCCTCCATTGGAACCTCCCACTTCTATACGACCTTTTTAGTGAGTTTGAGGCCTCCTCAATTGTAAAACTCCCTATTAGTCCCTGCAACAGCCCTGACTAGCTAGCTTGGAGATGCACTTCCAATGGGATGTTCTCTGTCAAGTCTGCATACCATCTCCAAGGATCCATCTCTTCAGACAAGCTTGGTCAATCATCCATTCCTTCAAACTCTCCTAGTTTATGGAACCACATCTGGCTCTTAGATATCCCTAATGCCGCGAAGATGTTCTTATGGAGATCTGCCAAAGACATCCTTCCCACCAAGGTTAACCTACACAAAAGGAAGGTGGTTGACACACCCCTTTGCCCAATCTGCCTCATTGAACCAGAGACCGCCTCTCATGTATTATGGTCGTGCAAAGCTGCCCAAGATGTCTAGAACTATAGCTCGAGGAGGATACAGAAGTGCAGTATCAGTGAGGCCCCCTTTCACTTGATTCTGGTTAACCTCCTTTCTACATTGCCTATGGAAGACCAATCTGTTTTGGCCTTGACCAGCAAGCTACTATGGCACATAAGGAACAAATGGGTGTTTGAATCTCAATTCCTTTCTCCTTAACGAGTGACCAACCAAGTAACTTCTATCTACTCAGAGTTTCTCCAATCCAAGAGAACCAAGTAACCAAAGCCTTCTTGCCTCCCTTTCTTATTGCCCAGTGAAGCAAACCTCCATTCAATCAGTACAAAGTCAATTGAGACGTTGCCATTGATGGGATTAACTGCAGAATAGGAATATGAGTGATCATTAGAGACTAGAATGGCTTGTCATGGCCACCTTAAGGTCCTCCTGTGCTTCATTCCCCGACCCTTTGCTGGGAGAAGCCATTGCTGCACTTCTAGCAGTCAAATTCTGCAACTCCATCATCCTTGAAGGTGACTCCTAGAGCGTGGTCAATGCCATCAATGGTCAAGAGGTCAGCTGGAGCTCAGTGGGTATGCTCATAACAGACATCAAGAAGCTACTACTTCCTGCAGGAGTTAGGAAAATCTTGTATGTACCTTGTCAAGTTAATGTAGTGGCCCATGTTTTGGCCAAAAGTTCACTAGACCTCTCAGAGGAATCCATGCTCGTAGAGGACTACCCTCATTGTATTCACAACCTCCTTGGTTGATTTATTAATCTAGTGCATCAAAAAAAAAAAAAAAAAGGAATCTCGTGAAAACTTCGTAAGTTTTCACAAATCGACCAATCGCGTAGGTTTTACCACTCACTTTGTGCCAAAAGTGCATTTTTTGTTTATTTGAGGTGCCTAGAAGTGTCAAAATGGGATGAGATCTATGCCATTATTCTTGTTTAAATATTTAGGATTTTATGGCACAATAAACCTATTTTTCGTTTTTGGACGAAATGTCCTTTCGAAAACGTATTTTGATTATTTCGAGGCATTTCAGAGTTATTTTTAATAAAATATTTGCACTATTAGATAAGTATGATTATTTAGGATTTTTCAGTGCAAAGTTTATTTTACTTTTTCGAAGTGAATAGTAACCACGATAGTAGCACTAAGTGTAGTGTTTTTAAAATCACAGTGTGGAATGTCTAAATTAGGTTAGAAGGTTTTATTTGGACACTTGGCAAAATCTTAGCCACAGTTGGTGAATAATATAGGACACTTGGTACCAAGAGGAACCATAAGATGGAAATGTGCAAGAAATCAAGGTGTGAGATCATGCCAGCTAAGCAAAATACGATTCCATCCAACCAACCCATTTATGCCAAACCAAAGAGGGTTTCAACCCTAGTGAAATCCTAAAAATTTGGAATCCAATTGAAACCCCAAAAGTTTTGTTAAAAATGAAACCCTAAGTGGTTTTTCCAAACCCGAAACTTAATTCCAAACCCTAAATAGACCCGATTTCTAGCATTGTGTTTAATCATTTGATTAAATCACTTTCAAATGCTATTCATCCCTCAAATTCATGTTATGACATCATTATTTAATCTTTTAAATTTTGAAAATTTTATTAAGCAAAAAAAAATTGGATTTGAGCTTGATAGCATCTTAAACCCTAACCAAGCCCACTTTAAACCCAAATTGAAAGCCCATTCTGTTAAAGCCCACGAAATTGGACCACCTTGGCAAGGCTTGTGGAGGAAGTTTTTCCCCATCCATGGCTGACAAACCTCTATCCAATGCAGCCCCAAATTGAACTTGATGTGAAAACAAAGTCCACTCATCACCATCTATTCACACGGCAGCTAAAGGCAGCAAATACCATGGGTTGATTTGCCCCTTGTTTTGGTCAAAACCACTATCACTCAAGTGTCCATCAAGCCCGTTCCTCACCCCTTAGATTGTTTAAGAGGTGTTTAGACCATCCTCCTTTCATTTTGTCACTTTTCCCACACGTTTCTTGGAGAGAAACTTAGAGCTTCTCTCGGACAGCTTTCTTAAGTCTTTTTTCTTGTAGTTTTTGAAGTTCTTGTAAGTATTTTCTCACGAAGATTAATTCATGAAACTTGTTCTTGTTTGAGTTTAGTTTCTTCTGGTACCTTTTTTTGTTGATTTTAATTATTTAAAAGTTGTTTTAACCTTGAAAATGTCGCTCTGGGTGATAAGCTGGATAGTATGTTGTGTTTTGATTTTTTTGACTAAGTTAATTGAAAGATATTGGTCCACATACTAAGGCATAAGTTCTGGCATATTGTGGGAGATAGAATCTCCTTAATACAAATACAAAGAATTGAGACCTATTCTTTGGCCTGTTTTCATGCGCGTTAGAAAGCAATTATCATATCATAAAAGAAAGAGCTACTCGCCACAGAGTAGGCCTACTAAGATAAGAGCAGATCATGAACCCAAAAGAATAGATACGATTCCGGGTAAGCCGGAGAGCTTGGCCCGATCTTACTCGATAAGGCGATGGATCGCGAGATTGACGATGCTATTATGCCCATTACGCCGAAGACAGCGAGACAATGTATATTGTGTTGAGAGATTCCACGCGGAGATGCGAGACGGGTATTTTGGGGGATATGACAAGAGGAGTATAGTATAGTAGGCAGGCAGGCGAGTAGAAAGATAGCTAAAAGATTGGAATCAAAAATCGCCCAGGCCTTCTTGATCAAGTGTCAAGGCCGGGAGAACAGACTTCAAATGAATTCATATGTTCATCTTGACTTCCTTTCTACGGTAAAGAATGAGTCCTACCCGCGTCCCACATTTCCCACCAGCCCTTGAGTGGGATTTCCACCCCTTCCTTATGGATGGATCAATCGATCTTTTATCCCAATTTTTCCCACCCGACCTATAGAATAAACTTGGAGAGGAAGATACTGAAAGTGACTCCATTCATCTTATCTTAAACGAAGGTATTCGTGCTTATGGATACGACTACTATATAAAGAATTTATTTAGTGGAGTGGCCTTTAAGAGGTAGGGGCGTGCTAAGAGGGGAGGGGCAGAGCTGTGATCTTGATCATTAGACTCAACCCGTAATGTGGCCAAGTAGGTTAACTCCCCTTTTCGAAGGCCCTTCTTAAGCTGAAGAGCCGAGAGAATCTTGCCCTCGTCTTTCTTGGTGGACACCGGGACGAAGCATGGGCATTCCCCGACCATGCCCAAAGGGGGGTGGTATCAAAGCTAGACTAAAAAAAAATACCTAATTCTATTGAATTGAGTTGATTCCATCTCCTTTATCCTTTCCATTGCATACCGTCTTGCTCCTGTTTACCATACTATTGACTTCTTTCTGAATGGTTGATATAAGAATTCCCTACTCTATTAGGGGTATACTCTATAGTTGTCTTTCCTATGGTGTATAGAGCCATCGCTATAAACACTAAAATCAAATTCAGCTTTCGCTCAACGTTGGGCTCATCCCCAACCATCTGAAGCCAACGATTCATCCTGTTCATTATATGCTAATCCTGACACACAACTTCTACCATTTCAGGGGGAATGGTAGTGAGACTACCACGATGAGATTCTTTGAAATCTCAGTAAATTATACAATCAACTTGCACAGAGATAAGATATGCATGATTAATAAAAACCATCAAATGGATGCAGAAAATCCTTATTTGTCTCTCACCCAAAATTTTCAACATCTTTCATAAAAATTTTAATGCACATTTTCTTCCAGAAAACATTTTTCACTTCATCTTTTAAAAAACATATCATTTCATAATTATTAAAGCTATCATTAACATAACGTATGGTATCGTCACAACTCCCATATATGCATTGTGAGTACTTGCTGGTGACAGTAGTACACTCATGTTAACACTATGTCTTTATCTGTAGACATTGTAACCCAATGCATTAGTATCATAACATATCATCATCATAATATATCATTATAACGTATGCACCTACCAACATCAGGTGCTATAAATGGCTTCACTCCGGCATTCTTTAAAAAGAATCCATTCGGAAATAGTTGATGGTTCTTTGTCAATATAGGGGTTACCACTCCATTTTTACTCACTCCAGATTGAACATAGGAGTTCTATTAAGATAATTCCCCATCATAGCCTTTAGGATTGTGACAAAATTTATTTTTATGTAATGCTTGAAAAATGTATTTCATGACATGTGCATATATAGTAAGTTTCATGAAAAATTACATTTATAGATGCAATATATTTAAATGGTGAGAATTTCACATGTTATGTGAGTAAGTAATCAAGTTCTCAATGATGTATCATATGATGTTTCATGCTCAAGGGTATACGGTTTTAGACAAAACCTCATTTCATAGGTGAATAGTGGTCATTTTAGCTTGGCTTATGGAACTATTTTTAGACAAATTTAGGTCAGGTTTTAGGTGATATCATGAGATTTAAATGGTGCAGAAATCTTTTGAAAAACTTGTGGAAAAAGCGTTGGTTTTGGTGGCTTGTTGAAAGGTTGCATGGTTTTGCACCAAGGGTGTCGATTGGTGGGTTGTTATGGCATTGACATACCTTTGCCTCAAGTGACATGGGTTGTGTTAATTTTAACCTTCAAGAATTTTCTAAGAGTGATGCAAAGCAAGTGTAAAAGAAAAAAAATTTCAAATCTAAAATTTTTTCTAAGAGTCATGATACTTGAGTTACTCTTCATGGGTGTGATGAATAGTAACTTTAACTCAAGTTAGAAGCCTAACCATGGTTGAAGGGTTGGGTTGAGCTTGGGTAGAATGGAAACCAATGGTATGGTGTATGTGGGTCTCACATGGAAGAGTGATATGAAATACAAGGTTTGGGCTTTAAGTGTTGGGTTCTTATTGTGCCTTATGAACAAGCATTTATTATGGGCCTAGAATTGCACTTATCTATGGGTCTAATGTCCAGATTTATTGGGTCTTTCCTTGCCTCAATCATCCACTAGGTTGGCTCTTAATTTGAGTCTTTTCTAAATTGGATCAATAGCCTTGGATTTTACTAACTCTATGTCCATCAAGTGGACTTAAAGTCTTTGTGTCTATCCTTAGCCCATCTCATCTTAGTAAACTAGGGCCTTATTCAGTCACTCTTGGAGCCTTCTCCAAATACATCTAATATTTTAACCAAGTCACTTAGCCCACCAAGGTGGCAAGTCTCCACTATGCCATGTGTCATTCTTTCATTGGCTTTTTGGTACCTTTCCTCAAATTTAATAAAACATTAAAATTTTCTAATAATTCTAACTAAACCCAAGGTGCAAGCTCTTTTGCCAACTCAAGCTCTAAAATTTCCTTTCTTCTCAAGTATCACAACCTCTACTTAGCTAGGGTCAAGGCTTAAAGTGCTTTTAAGTGGGGTGTTACATATAGTCATTGCAATTGGAAGACTTCATATTTTCATTGATGTTGTAAAATATAAGAGGCCGAATTGTCTTGGAATCTGTACTATTGTTGTGATTATGTAGACCTATTGCTACATATGTGTTTCAGAATCAGTATCTCCAATACTATCTGGGATTAAGTTTATGCATACGTGTGGATGAAGATGCATGCTTTAATAATCTTTAAAGATACTCACGTTATTAATATGAGAAAACTATTTATCCAACTTATTTGAAGCAAAATAATAGATAACTGGCAAAAAAATTATTTTCTCAAAGTATTACCAAGAGGACTTAATTTTGCAGGTCACATCAAAACTTGTAGGAGATCATGAACCCTCCCAAAGCATTCACATCCACCTCAGTACATGCACAAGTTTTCTAAAATATGAGAAAAATTGATTTAACTTTCATCCAAAATCATCCTACATTCTTTACTGTAGCTCTCCAAGCATATTTTATATGAGTATTTTATTAACTTTAAACAAATTTATATGAATACAAGCAAATTAAATTGTGTTTCTAAGAGCAAGTACAGAAAAATATGACATCATGTTAACAAATAGGTACCACATTATCCATATAGTGTCCACATGGGTGGTGAAATTACCATAAGTTAAATAACTGATCTCCAGTCTCCATCAATTATTTAATTGCACCAATTAATTAACTCTTCCACAACCGATTGATTAACTTCTAGGGAAATTAATTAATCACTCCATGATCATGAGACTTTTTAAAAGGAGTTTTGAAGATTTGCCTTTCAACTCAATAGGTAGCCATGACAATCCCAGCCAGGTACAAAATTTACTTTAGAGTTTTGAAGGAGTTGCTCAAAGTTAAAGAATAAAATGAGAAGAATGAATTGAAGTTTATTTTCTTAACATATATAGCTTTGAAGGTTCATAAAAAATAAAGTAAATACACAAGCTTAGTGTGTCAAATAAAGCTCATTTTGTCATTATTACTTAGGAGTTTGTAATGTTGTGATACTGGTATGAACAAAAAAATAAAAACAAACAAGAACTCTCATCATTTCAAATAAAGTTTAGCTCTTATTCAATGGCATTTCCTTCCCTTATAAGAACATGGTGGAGTGCGAAATCAAGTGCAAATTGCTGAGTGTTTATACTAAAAACAATAAAGTGAAAATTGCTATAGATAAGAAGATGATAAAAAGGGATCTGACACAAGTTACTAACATTCTCATCAACCCAAATTAAAGAACTGAGTTGATTGTTTAAAGTTTAGACTACAACATCTATTTTGACAAACCCACCCCACCAACACATTTTCCTACTGCAAACCAAACGAAAGCACATCAAAAGAAAAAAAAAATAAAAGCCACACACACCAGCTTAAATAAAAAAGTCATAAACTCTCAAAATTTGTATCTAGTAGAATATCTGAATTTTCTACTAAAAACTTGTAACCAGTAGAAAATCTCAAAACTCACAGAAAGAAAATAAGTAAAACACAATTCAGTGAATGTTCTAAAGTGCCCTCAAAATTCTAAAAAATCTAAAAAACAAATCTTGTAACCAGAAATTCATACATTTTCTTTCTTGAGAGTTGTAAATACTTGTAAACGTCCATAGATTTTACTTGTAAGCTTGTAACCAGAAACTCTCAAAACTTGTAAGCAGAAACACAATTCAATGAAAGTCGTAAAGCCTAAAGCTTCGTCTGCAATGATGGAATTGTTCACTGGTAACAGTAGCAAATCTCAAAGCTCACGTTAAAAAAAAAAAAACGAAACCCTAAGTGGAAGGGAAATACTATTATGGGTTGAAGAAGTGGTGCAATGAAGAGTGCAGTGGATAGTGATGAAGAAGTGCAGTGGTCGAAGATGGCAAAGAAAGGAAGATGAGTTTTAGAAAAAAAGACTGATTTTGTGAAGTATTGTGTGGTAATTATATTAGTTAGAGCAGATTGATACGAAGTCATTTTAATTAGTATAATGTTGTAAGTCGTGTGTCATTTTGTATATGAGTGACTAAGAATAGTAAGTAGAACAACATTGTTAGAAGAGTTTTGTAATAGAGTGATGTCATTTTGTAGAAATAAAGGGAGTTTTTTATTGTATGCAAAACACTGTCATTTTAATACAAATAAAAGCATCCACGAGTTGGAGAAGAGGCCAACTCTGGAATTCAATGCTTACTCTCTCTCTCTCTCTCTTTCTCTCTCTCTCCTCTTCTTGCTTACATTCTTGGAGGGTGCCCACCTCGAATTAGTCATCTGGAAGGTTGAAGAAAAAGAGTCCCTTACAATTGGAATCAGCAGTCAGAAAGGATGGTAGAAGGTACACAATCTAATGCATAAATTATAAACTCGGTGAATCATATTAGATAGCATGCAACAAGAAAGGCAACAGAAAAAGATTGAAGAAACCATTATCATTCTGGTACAACAACAGGAAGCTGCTAGATTGGAAAGGGAAAATCAAGATAAGAAGTTCTCGGAATTGTTATAGAATATTTCAAGAATCTCTTTTAATGTGTCTGAAGTTAATGGACAAGCAGTGAGAAATTTTCAAGAAACTCAGCCAATTGTTAGAAATGGAGATATGAATGAAGGTTTTGGTGAAGTACACTGTCATGACATGGCTGAAAGGGCATTCATGAAGGGTATCAAGTTAGATTTTCTAAGGTTTGTGGGGAAGAATCCATCGGCTTGGATTTACAAGGTTAACCAATATTTTTTGTAGCATTAAGTACCACCTGGATAGAGGATATTCTTGACTTCTCTTCATATGGATGAAGAAGCTTTAATATGGTTCCAAGATGCAAGTGAAGCTGGAACTTCTCACTCATGGAAGACATTCACTTAAGTTGTGCAAGTCAGATTTGGATCATTTACATATGATAATCCTATGGAGGCATTAACACGTCCGAAGCAAGTTAGTTTTGTCACTTCTTATAAGGCTAACTTTGAATTACCATCCAATAGAATTAAAGATATCTCTAAAAAGAAAAAATTGAGTTGCTTTTTAAATGGTTGAAAGATGATGTGAGATTGCCAATGAGAATGTTAAATCCCACTTCTTTAAATGATGCTTTTGGATTGGCAAAATCTAAGAGCATTATATTTGGAGTACAATGAGGTCTTGGAGGAATAATTCTATATTAGCAGAATTCAGGTAGTTCTATTTTAGTTACACCCAAGATACTACCCACTTCCAAGTTATCTTATCAAAAGGTATCTGAAGCTCAGATGCAAGAAAGAAGAAAGAATGGTTTGTGTTACTTTTGTGACGACAAGTGGCATCAAGGCAACAGGTGTGTGAAGCTGAAAGTATATTTGTTGGAGGGCTTGGATGTTGGCAGTAGTAGTGACATTGGGGTAGAGCAGGAACCAGTAGTGGATGACTAACATGGGGAATGTGAAGAATATGGAGACATTACTTCCATTTCTTTGCAAGCTATTGTTGGCACCCTAAGTCCTAAAACAATGAGGGTTGTTGGCTAGATTAATAAGAGAAGGGATCTTAATTGACACTAGCAGTATCCATAATTTTGTGGATACTGCAGTGGTTGATAGATGTGGATTAGTTGTGCACAATGATCAACCTATTCATGTAAGGGTTGCTAATGGAGAGGTTTTGAACAGTAAAGGCAAGGCTACCTCGGTAGGAATACAGATGCAAGGTACTAAGTTCATTGCTGATTTCTTTACATTTACATTGGGGGGTTGTGATGTTGTGATGGGAGTGCAGTGGCTATTGTCACTTGGCCCTGTGCTTTGGAACTTTGCTGAGCTTAAGATGAAATTTTCTTATAATGGAAAGGTTGTTTGTCTTAGGTGAGATTTGACTAGTGAATTGAGATCAAAGTTAAAATTTGAATAAAATATTGTTAGAATATTATTTTTTAATATTATTATTGTTTTGAAATTTGAAAAAGTTGAATTGTTTATTATATTTTGTGTGAAAATTTGAGAAAATTGTAATGATTAGATGAACTGAGTTGAGATGAGTTAAAACTATCTTTGTATCCAAACCTAGCCTTAAAGGTCTTACATCATCTGCTACTAAGTTGGTGGATGATAAGGAGATTTCTATCATTTCTAAAGTAGGATCCAAAGGATTGTAGCTGCAATTGATGTTTGTAGACAACAATCAGGTTCAAAATAATTCTTGTGTGGAAATAGTTGAATTGTTACAAAAATATAATAAGGTTTTTGATGAACCTACTGGCCTTCCTCCTCAAGATCTCGAGACCATCAAATTGTGTTGAAGAATGATTCCTTACCTATAAGTGTAAGACCATATAGATATCTTTATTTTCAAAAGATAGAAATTGAAAAAAATTGTTAGTGAGCTGTTGAGATATGGTGTAATCAGGTCAAGTCAATCTCTATTCTATTCTCTTATATTGTTAGTAAGGAAGTCAAATGGGTTTTGGAGAATGTGTATTAACAATAGGGTGCTTAATGAAACTACTGTTAAGGATTTAAGTATAAGTACTCAATTAGAGTTGTTGATGAGTTGCTGGATGAGCTATTTGGCTCTACTGATTTCTCTAAGTTGGATTTGAGATCAACTTATCATCAAATCCATATGAGAACTGAAGATGTGCACAAAACAACATTTAGAACACATGAGAAGCATTATGAGTTCCTTGTCATGCCTTGTGGACTCACTAATGCTCCATCAACATTTCAAGTATTCATGAATGAGGTCTTTAAACTATTCTTGAGGTAGTTTGTAATCATGTTCTTTGATGATATCCTTGTCTACAGTAAGGATCTCCAGTCTCATTTGTTTCATTTGGCCACTATATTGGATACATTACAACAAAATCAGTTATTTGCAAATAAGTCAAAGTGTCACTTTGCATGTGTAGAAATAGAGTATTTGGGGCACTTGATTTCCAAAGAAGGGGTGAAGTTTGATCCGAGGAAGTTGGAGTCTATGGTAAGTTGGCCAATTCCAAAAACCTTAAGTTTTTGAGGGGTTTTTTGGGATTGACAGGTTATTATAGAAAATTTATTCTTGGATATGGTCAAATAGCTGCTCCATTGACTTTATTGTTAAAAATGACGTTTTTCAATGGACTGAAGGAGCTACTATGCCTTTGAACAGTTGAAGAAGGCTGTAGCTAATCCTCCAATTTTGTGTTTGCTAGATTTTACTAAAAAATTTGTGATTGAATATGATGGTTGTGGGGTTGGAATAGGAGATGTGTTTATGCAAAACCAGAAACCATTGGCTTTCCTTAGCCAAGCTCTCAAAGGTAAGAATTTATTGCTTTACCTATAAGAATGAGTTGTTAGCACTTGTGTTAGCTGTTAAAAAATTGAGGTCCTACTTGTGGGGGGACTGCTTTTATAATCAGAACTGACCATCATAGTTTAAAATACTTGTTGGAACAAAAGGTGGGGATAGCAACTCGGCAAAAATGGATTTCAAAACTATTAGGTTATGAATTTTCCATTGAATATAAGAAAGGGCCTGAGAATAAAGTAGAAGATGATTTGTCTGGAAGGGTAGTTTCAGAGGATCCAACTTTACTCATTACTATTTCATTTCTAACTCTAATATGGTTGGAATAGTTGAAGCAGGCATATGTAATAGATTAGTTGGCTCAACAACAGTTTTCTTTGATGCATGAAGGTTCTTCTTCCACTTCTTCCTTTACTCTTAAACATGGATTATTGTTTAAGACAGGGAGAATTTATATACTAGATTACCCGAAGTTGAAACTTAAAATTTTGAATTTTATACATGCTAGTCCATCTGTAGGTCATTCTGGCTTTCATAAGTCATTGCAGAGAGCTAGACATGATTTTTACTGGCCTGGCCTGAAGCGTGAGTTAAAGAAGTACATCAAATAATATGATATATGCCAAAGGATTAAGGTGGAGAATGTGCACCCTGCTAGTTTATTACAACCTTTTGATATGCCTTAACAGATTTGGACAGATTTGTCCATAGATTTATTGGAAAGCCTACCAATTTGAAATGGATATTCCGTCATTATGGTTGTTGACAGATTGTCAAAGTACTAACATTTTATGGCCTTAAACATCATTTCACAGCAACAAAGGTGGTATCATTATTTTTTTTAAGTTGCGTGGCATTTCTCAGAACATAGTTTCAAATAGAGGAGCAACTTTTACTCGTTCATTTTGGAGGGAGTTATTCAAGTTACAAGGAGTAACCCTCTTCTATTCATCTACTTACCACCCTCAAAGTGATGGACAGACTTAGATAATCAACAAGTGTATTGAGCATTTTTTGAGAAGTTTTACAGGAGAGAAACCAAGGTTGTGGTTTGATTGGTTGACTTTGGCTGAGTGGTGGTATAATACCACTTCCCATACCTCTACAAAATTGACTCCATATGAAGTAGTATATGGCAGACCCCCTACTAAATTACAGTCTTACATACTTGGACTAACTGCTAATCAGGCAGTAGATGAGGTGTTGAAAACCAAAGATCAAATTCTGTCAACATTGAATCTTAATTTGTCTACTACTCAGGAAAGAATGAAGTTCCAAGTTGATAAAAGAAGAACTGAGAGGGAGTTTGCAGTAGGAGATTCGGTCTATCTCAGGTTGCAACCTTATAGACAACAGTCATTAGTGGCTGGGAGGAACTTTAAGCTTTCTCCCAGATTCTTTGGACCATTTCAAATAACAAAAAGGGGTTGCTTATAAACTTGATCTACCCCAACATACCACCCTTCATACTCTATTTCGTGTATTTTGTTTGAAAAAGAAATTGGGTCAGCACATTTCACCTCTGCCAACATTGCCTCCAGTTGGTCCCCAAGGAGAATTAATACCAGAACCTGAGTGTGTTGCAACGTAGAAGTAGAAAAGTTCATAACAGAGTTGTGGTGGAAGTCTTAGTTCAATGGAAAGGGGCTGAAGTGGAGGATGCTACTTGGAAGTCTTATTGGCAGCGTCGTGACAGATTTCCTTACCTTGTGGGCAATGTGCTTTGAAGGGAGAGTATGTTATGGGCTGAAGAAGTGGTGTAGTGAAGAGTACACTGCACAATGAAGAAGTGCAATGGTGGAAGATGGCAAGGAAAGGAAGATGAGCTTTGGAAAAGAAGATTGATTTTGTGGTGTGGTAGTTTCTTTAGTTAGAAGCAGATTGATAAAAAGTCATTTTAATTAGTATAATGCTTTAAGTCTTGTGTCGTTTTGTATGTGGGTGACTATGAGTGGCAAGTAGAATGGCGTCGTTAAAAGAGTTTTGTAATAGAGCAATGTCATTTTGTAGAAAGAAATAGAGTTTTTGATTGTATGCAAAACACTCTCATTTTAATACGTATAAAAGCATCCACGAGTTGGAGAAGAGGCCAACTCTAGAATTTAGTGCATACTCTCTCTGTCTCTCTACTTCTTGCTTACATTCTTAAAGGGTAACCACCTTGAATCAGTTATCTGAAAGGTTGAAGAAAAAGGGCCTATTACAAATACGAAATATGATAATAGTTTGTATGAAATACCAAGATACACAAAAATATTTACACACGCTGAAGGTTGAGATGATTTTTGATAATTTTTTGATAAACCCTAATTGGCCGGAATAGTTGAAGGAGAAGGGAACGGATAATGGTTTTCGTCGAACGGCTTAAAGGCAAAGCACAAGTCTTTCCTCCGTTGAACTACACTGACTTGAACACTGAGTAGAGGGTTAGGTTTCCATCGAACGACCAGTGAGCATACGTGGACGATGCTCATGGCTGAGAAGGGTCTAATGCTTGTTGGTGAGAAATGTGGCTGATGCTCGTGGGTGAGGAAGGTCTGAAAAAATATAAAGTTGTGTTTTAAATGAAGGTAAATTCAACATTTCAATGTGTACTGTCGAGGAAAGTGTCATTTTGTTTTATAAGTAGAGTGAGTTCTAGCATTTTTGTTTTCAAAGTGGCATATATCTACGCTTGAAAGAAAAGCTGAAAAAAAAAAATTAGGGATTCAGAGATAAGATAAGATGAGTTGAGATAGTTTGTGAATAGTAGTGAAATTTGTAAGTTAAAATTTGTGAATAGTAGTGAGTGAGATGATTTTAGATAAAAGTTAAAAATTGAATAAAATATTATTAAAATATTATTTTTTAATATTATCATTGTTTTGAGATTTGAAAAAGTTGAATTGAGATTTGAAAAAGTTGAACTGTTTATTACATTTTGTATGAGAATTTGAGAAAATTATAATGATGAGATGAGATAAGATAATATGAATTGAGATAGTTTCTCAATTTGAACCGTCTGTTAGGGTGGTTTTGGATACAAAAATCTTCTTATTTCATCTAATTTTATTTTATCATTACAATTTTTTCAAATTCTCATAAAAATATAAAATAAACGATTTAAAATTTTTAAATTTTAAAATAAAAAAATACTAAAAAAGTATATTATAATAATATTTTATTTAACTATTATTCAAAACATTATCTCATATTTTATTTAACTGTCTATCCAAACCTAATTAAGACTATATTTAAATATTAAACTAAGTTGAGTAGAGATAATAAAATATTATTAGAATATTATTTTTTAATATTTTTATTATTTTAAAATTTAAAAAAAATTAAATTATTTATTATATTTTATATTAAAATTTAAAAAAATTATAAGAATAGATTGAGATAAATTTAGAGGGATAAGAATCCAAACTATCCCTTAAGGGCTAAGGCTTGCTGAAAAGCCTGAAACAGTGATATGGGTACTAACACCGTCTTTGTCACGTCCAGAATTCAGAATCCCACGTGCAATTCCAAAGTCCAAACCCGCCGATTCCAATCTAACTTTGAATGTATTTCAAATCCGTCACCCAAACAGAATAAAAAATAAAAAAAGAGGGAATTGCTCCTCCTCTACCACCACTTTCCATCTCATGCCCTCTCTCGCTCCCTCCCTGGGTATCGTTGCTGGTTTCAGCTTTTGGGTTCCTGAAATTCTCTCCTACTTTTTCTGACATTAAAATGTGAGGACCCTATTTTCATTTTACTCTTTCTTTTTTCTTTTTTTATTTTCCGGATAATCAGAGAGTTTCAGAGTTGCTTTGGCTCCTCTATTTTGAGCTCATTTTGGTTCTTCCGAACTTGAGGTACTTTCTCTGAACTCTTTTCTTTAATTTCTCATTTTCGATCATCTGTGTACTAAAGTAGTGCACATAACATTCATTCTGCAACATATATATTTTTTTGGTCCGAATACTTTTTTTCAGGCTTGTTTGTTTTTTGTGCTTTTTTGGGGTGCTTTTTATTTTTTAGGAAAATTTCGAAATTACATGTTTTTGGTTCATTTTCGTAATGGGTTTGCTGGCTTGTATTTTAAAAAGTTAAATTGATAGTATACTTATACTCTATAGTACATGGGATTTATTATGAAATGATTTAATATATCTTTTAGCATGTATTGGTCCAATTATGAAACATGCCAGAGAACGGGGACATTCTTGCATGGCGTCTTTGGCTGTCCCATTGACGCTCAGATACTCCATCATGTTTCGCTTCGTGTTTGATGATGACAATACACATGGGAAAAAAGGAAAGGAAAGGAAAGAACCCTCAACAAAGAGTTTAAGGAAGCAATGCTAAAACTTTGAGTCAACCGGTTTTAGGGATTTTTTTTTATGAGTGAAGTCATTTTTATTTGTTTGATAGGTAAATTAATATATATATATACACATAAGTTCCGTTGATTTTTAGGGAGTTAGAAAACATAACATGTGACCGTTACCTTAATTGTGGTTTGGTTTCATTCTATTGCTTGGCCAGATATGCATGATCAGGGGAAAAACTAGAAATTTCAGTGCGGGGGCCAACCTACCTAAATATATACTCGCTAGACTCTATATGAGTAGACGTGTGCATATTTATTTTTTTTTTTTAAAAATGGAGAAATCAATTTTAATTTCACAGTAAATCATAAGACTTAACTATCGACAAAAGTTACATGTCTATTTAATCATCTTAGAAAAACAATCTTTTGATAACATTGGTTTCTTAGTTTGCTATAGACATGTTCAAAAAATAAATTCCTGAAACGTCTTAGCATCTTTGTTGGATTATGCTCGGTGATGGTTTTTCAGGGAATTAACTCTAGTATCATCCTTGTATTGGAATGATTAGCAATTTCTTTGTAAATATAAACTATCAAATGATCTGCCAGAAACCCATCCTCCATTTTAGTGTGTAATCTAGTTTTTACAAGTTTCATGACAGAAAAATTTCTTTTCTTAGTTGTATAATATTTGTTTCACCTTGGGGCTCATATTAACAAACCTAGTATTATAAAATAATTTTGGGACCTACACTAAGAAGCCTTGTATGCTTCATACAACCCTGACTTAGTCTTTTACTTTTATGTATCGACCCATGTTAAAAGAAATTGTTTGGAGGGCTAACAAATTAATTTTTTGGAGATCACTTCATTAAAAATACAAACTATATAAGAATTATTAGAACTTATTTTTTGGGGTTCTAGCATGGCCAAAAAATAATTACAGGTCACTTCATAGAAGAAAAAGACTATTAGATAAGAATCTTTAAAACTTGTGGGTGTGTAGTGTGGTGATAGGGCATTAAAGAAGTTTTCTTAGAGATGTCAATGTGGCTCGTGTCTAGGAGGCTTTAGTGGCAAATAATTTGGAGATTGATAGTGACTCTCCTCAATGGAATATAAATTTCACCGAAGCAGACCCGGTGGGCTTTGTGAGCAATATCAGAAGTTTGGCACATATTGTGGGATGCAAGGTATCTTCTTTGCAAATGAAATACCTTAGTCTTCCCCTGGGGCCGCTTTTAAGGCTTTCACTAACTAGGACGGGATAATTGAGAAAATTGAAAGAAGGTTGTCAGGCTGGAAAAGAATTTATCTATCAAAAAGGGGAAGAATCATTCTTATCAAGAGCAGTCTCTCTAACCTCCACGCATATGCTCTATCTTTTATTTCCCTTACCTACCTGCTTGGCTAATTGGATTGAGAAGTTTTTTCGTGCTTTCCTGTGTTGGGGGGGNGGATTTGGGGAGGAGGTCAAGTTTCACTTGGTTAGTTGGGACAATATCTGTTTCCCAATTTCTAGTGGAAGGTTGTGGGTACACAAGTTGAGGACTTTTAATAAAGCTGTTCGTGCAAAATGGTTATTGCGGTAGCATGAGGAAGGAGGGCATTATGGAGGATTGTGATTGATTCCAATATGGGAGAGTGCTAGGGGGGTTGGTGTGCACATGGCGTGGGGTTTTGGAATTATATTAGGAGTGATTGTGGCAATTTTGCCACTCATTTTAGCTTTGTGGTTGGTGAGGGCTCCATCGTCAGCTTTTGGCATGACTCTTGGTGTGGTAGTACAGCCCTTAAGGTGTCGTTCCACACTCTTTCCCGGATCACCCATAACCAGAATGCTTCGGTGGCAGATCTTTGGGATATCTCTAGGGATCTCCATTGTGGAATGTGTGTTTTCTTAGAGCTGCTTAAGATTGGGAAATTAGTGCTATTTCTGATTTGTTCAGCTTGCTGTATGCTACAAGTATTGGCAAGGTTGAGACAAATAATATGATTTGGATCGACTCTGAGAATAAGATGTTTACTGTTAGATCCATCTACAAGGTTTTGTCTTGCCAATATTATAATTCTTTTCCTTGGAAGTGCATTTGGAGAATTAAAGTGCCTTCCAAGGTTGACAACCTGAGGACGCTTGGAGTTATTGTCCTGGATTGGTGTTATGTGTAAAAAATGTGGCAAATCAGTGGATCATTTATTACTTCATTGTGAGGTGGCAAGGGTGTTATGGGATGATGAAATTTTAAGAAGGATTGGATTGGCATGGCGGTGCCTAGGAGGGTTGTGGGTCTTTTCGCTTGTTGGGGAGGTCTTCGAGGCAACTCTTATATTGTTGCTAGATGGAATTTGATTCATTTATGTCTCATGCGGTGAACTAAGATGTTTCTTTTTCCACTCCGACCACACCTTATTTCTATGGGCTTCAGGTATTATATTCAATGGGACTAGTGTACATGATTTTCTTGCATCGTTTTCTAGTTCCTATATTGTAATTAGGTGTTCACTTTCATATACTTCCTATATACTTGGGCTACACCTATCTACTTGATTCAATAAATTTTCATTCTTACTTGCCAACAACATTCACCAAAGTGATGCAAGACTTGGGGGTAGGTGTGTTCAATGACTTTTCCACCTTTTATATTCCATTTAATGTGAGAAGGGGTGAAGACAAGATTTTGTGGGCTCCATCCAAGAAAGGGGTGTTCAATGTTCACCTTCTTTATGGTGTCATTACTCATGTTAATGACACATTCCCTTGGAAGAATATATGGTGGATTAAGGCCCATTTGAGAGCGGTTTTCTTTGCTTGGACGGCTTCTCTGGGGAAAATTCTTACCATGGGTAATCTAAGGAAGAGACATGATTGTAATGGACTGTTGTTGTATGTAAAAAAAAGAGTGAGGAGTCCGGTGAGCATCGTCTGCTCCATTGTGAGATGGTATACAATTTATGGGGTGTATTCTTTAGTCAGGTAATTGGCTTCAATGATGCCTAGAAGAGTTGTGGATCTTTTGAGGACGGCGAAAGGAAATTGGAGGAATTCAAAACCTTTTTTTTATCATTACTGTTCTTATGTGGACTGTCTCTATTGACTTTAATGGGAAAAATTTACATGACTTTTTTGTATCTATTTCTTCCTCTCAATAGGTGTTACTCTTGTATACTCCTTGTGTACTTGAGTTGCACATTTGCACTTACTAATAAATTTCACTTGTAAAAAACTCCACGGCCCCCCTCCCAAAATGTGACGCCACCCTGTGCTTGTTGCTTCTTGTAGGTTCTAATTTCTAACAGCATTAAATCATTCAAATTTTACATATTGCCCCCCTGGCACATTCCTCTTAGTGCGAAAGCTTGTATGAAAACTTTGATTAGATGAGTTATATGTTATTCAGATAAGATTATGGACCTTCTTGTCCTTTTTTTTTTAATAGGTATTTTTTTAGAAACCTTTCATGTGTGCATAATAAACAAAATCTATCTAGGTTTAATATTCAAAGGAAGATGATTGAAATTGAGTATAAAATGGGGCTTTCCTTTTATGGTAGAAGTAAAAGTGCCTTAGAATGGTAAATCTGGTTTAGTCTTATGATTAGCTGATATATTAGGGACATTTTAACTGCTTGAATTAACCCTTAGGTGTTGGCTCAAGTGGTAAAGGCCTTGGGCTTGGAGGTATGCTCACCCAGGTCTAAGGTTCAAATCTCCTTGGATGCAAACAATTTCTAGGGGCCATCGAACTGGGAGATTTTCCTCTTGAATTACCCGATGTGTACTTG
Source organism: Pterocarya stenoptera (assembly GCA_003123785.1). Classification (NCBI taxonomy): domain Eukaryota; kingdom Viridiplantae; phylum Streptophyta; class Magnoliopsida; order Fagales; family Juglandaceae; genus Pterocarya; species Pterocarya stenoptera. Next base: position 55,798 of record QEOT01006976.1, read on the forward strand.
CGGGAAACTCCTTGTCGAGGGCCTATGCACCCCTGGGATTAGTCTGGACACTGTTCCTGGACACCCAGTGCCAATCAAAAATAAATTTTAGTTGCTTGAATTGATAAATTTATGTCATGGTTGTCACAGCATCTTATTTCTTTGCATCTGCTATAACCTTGAATCTAAAGTAGCTGAAAATGTATTATGATATATAAGTTTTGGAAAATGTTAATTTGTTTGGTAATATACATTTTTGCCCTCTACTTTTTATGCTAGCATTACAAACAGGGCAGGAGAAAGAAAATTGAGGGTTACAATGAATACCACATCAAAGGACTGTTCGATAACTTTTGATGAGATTGCAAACATGTTCACTCCTAAGTTTTCTGAGGTATGTACAATCATTTGTAGTTTTCCTCTTCCACTGGCCCCTCAATACTGGGCTATCGTTCTAAGGTATCTTCATGATTTTATGAATCTTCGACAAAACAAGCTTTGTTGATTTTGTGTTGATTCCTAAAGTTTGTACTAGCGATGATCAAGGTTGCCCAAACTGACTGACCAGTGTATATCAACCTAAACCAACCAAATTCAGTTGGATTTTCCCCCTTCTTCCGTTGGTGGGGTGTCCATAAGTCTGACTTGCTGATCATTATGTGTGTGTGTGTGTGTGTATATATATATAATGTATAGAAACACTAGTCTCAGTGCCTCACACAGAAAGCCTCTAGCGATTTTCACCCTATGCTCTCTCTCTCTCTCATCAATGAGTAGGTGTTTTTCTTGTGTTCTCTTTGATCTTGATCAATCTGAGGGTGCATCATATTGTCCAATTTGAGGCAGCTTTTTCCTTTTTGTGTTGTATTTTTGAGTTATTGATCTTTAGTAAGTCTTAACTTGGACCAAATAATGCCTAGCAACCACTATTCCTTTCTTGGTTGGACCAACCCAACTGGCAATTTCTCTCTCCCTAAATTGGGAGAGCAAGAACAAGTCTCTTTTTTCCTTTGCGGCGGTGGGGGGGCAATCAAAGAGTGAAGCAAATTAAATGATTCTTCTTCCATTTTACTTATAAAAGAAAAATTAAATGATTCTTCCTTCCTAGGTAGTTGTGTTTCAGTTGATTTTATGTAGCCTTTTCTTTTCTTGAACTGTATTCTGCATGATATTTCCTTGAACTTTACAAGTTTTCCCCTTTTTGTTCAGGTTTTGAAGTTCTTTTGCTTTTTGTTTCATCAGTTGCCAATTACGGCTTTATTGATATATTCTTTTTTGTTTTTTTTTTAAATCTCAAATATTGTTATGTAACAATCAACACCCACAATTACTGTCCTTAATCTATCATGGTCAGATCTGTGGCCTCAAGCCTCAAGCCTCAAGGTCAGGCTCTCATTTGTCGGGGTCTGTTTGATTTGGTAGCTGACCCTCTTCGTCAGGCAGAACTAGAACCTTCTACCCACTGCCAAATAGGGGCCAAATACCAATGTGTTGGGAGTTTACATTCATTTGACTTTGGACACTATTTGACATCTTTTTGGGATATTGACGAATAAAACTAAAATTATGTTGTTCAAAATTTTTGACGATGTAGTGGCTGTTTTCCCTAAAGATTAAGGTACCATGTAATTTTATTGGCTTAATGGTTCTTTCACTGTTTAATTTGTTATGAAACAGGTAATCTGACCTTGAGATCTTAGCACAATTCTCCATAATCACATTGAGACTCTAATATGCTTGTGTTCTTTTATGACAGTATATCTTGTTCTGTGTAGGTTGATCTCTCCCTTTTTGCTGCCTCAGAACATGAAGCTATAGGACTGGAACATTTCTTTATGGAACCTAAATGTAACAGAAACTTAGTTGGTGTGGTTGATTTTGAAACTTTCCATTCACAGAAATTCTTCGACGTTGAAGATTTTTCAGGCGCCATCGAGTACGATGAAACAAAGCATGATTGTGGTCATCTCTCTCTCTCTTTCCCCACATGCACATATCATGATAACGTAATGGTTTTACACACAAGAGAAGGTGTAGATAGAACTACTTCTACCTTCAAATAAGCTTACTTGTTATCCAACAATAGAACCATGATATCCCTATTGAATGGCAGCCTTCAGGTGCAGAGCCTAAACATTTAGTTAAATCATTGCTGGGTGTCTTCTATTTGTATATAAAAAAGTTATCTTTTGTTTCCTTAACCTATATTTTTGCCTAAAAGGAAGTTGATTTGTTGATTTGGAATATGTCTTGGAAGCAACTGCACTTATTTATTAGTTTCCTTATTACTTGTCTCATAAAGATTCCATGAGAGCAACTACACTTATCTATCATTCCTTTTACTTGTCACAAAAAAGATTTTTTTGGTAACAACTTTTGTAGAACTTCCCATTTTTAGGTTGTTTCTCTCAGTAGTTGTACATAGTTGGGAAAGAGTAAATTATAAATTGACATTTGTGATTGCTCTGAAGCTATGATAGTCATGGCAGGGCTGTGTTTATTCATTTATTGGCGTGAGAGGACTTTAAAGTTTAAATGCATCGATTATTTAATTCTATCCACCAATTGGGTTTGCACTAAACATTGAGATGCTCATAGTGAATTTACTCTACAGGCACTCATGTTCATGTAATTTCACTACTGAGGGCATTCACATGTGGAAAATATCCACAAAAGGTCTTCTTTTAGTTTACAATTGTTTTGAAATGGCTTCAATTTGGCTCCTATCACTGTGCAGGCCTGTGAATTTGAATGTTTGTATTTCTTTGTGGACAATAAATTTTCTCTTAGTAGTTATTATTCATGCTTTCTTTCTTTGCAGATGCAGTTTGTTCTAATAGTGCTAAAGAAGTACGGGAGCAAAAGCTGGAGGTATGCACTGTTTGACGGTGTTAACAAAGCTAGTGCTAATTGGAATTCGAAATTTGTTTTCATTTCTACTGGAGCTTCATAAATGAAGGATGAATTTGTCTTTCATATAGTCAGTTTGTATCTCAAACCAGTTTTACCCTTTAGATAGCACAATCACACTCTTGATATTATTGCCTCTTTGTTTCCTAATGTGTTGCCAATTCCAAAATCATTTCATATTGATCTTCTAGTCCCATATGGTAACCATTCGTACAATAACACTTTCCATTTTGCAATTACTCATTGCATCGGAGTTGGAACACATTATATGTCTCCTTATTAGTTCTCCATCCTCCTAGGTTTCCACTCAGTAATGCTGGATGAACACAACTTTTTCTATATAACTTTATTCCCTTGGGCGATAGCTATAGATTTTAACGGACCAAGTCTCAATAATTTCCTTGTATCGGTTTCTGATTCTAGCTAGGTGCTTTTCCTATATATGCCTGGTATGTGGGCTTTGCCTATTGTTATTATTAAATAAAATTTACTTATAAAAAGAATTGTTGACTAGGGTGGTAAAGATAGCCTTGGCAGAACACTTGTATTTTTTTCCCTTCTAATGAAATCTGTGGCTGCTACACATGAAGACCCGCGTCCTTGTTCCATAAGCTATTTGATGGACATGCTGCCAGGGTTGGGGATGGATTGAGTTCATCCATCCCTTTCATCGATTGTAAATCTAACCAGGAGAGTTGAATATTTGTTGGGCACGCTGGATCTGTTCTCAATTCAAACTAGTGACTCTTAACAGCCTTATTTTTATATGATCATGTTTTGGGTATAGCACGAAGTCATATAAACAGTGGAATTTTCATGTTACTTGTAAGGGATTGGTTATTTGGTGTATAAATTGTCATTAAACCTGTAAGAGTGTAATATTTTTCTTGGTAAGAGAACTTAGGTGGATAACTTTCACCATCTGCATTGTGGTTTGCGGTACATGCAAAATTTTCCTTATTGTACTGGTTGATTTAATAATGTCAAGATTTACTTTTATGTGGAAAATTAGTACCTCTTTTTTTAAATCTATCTGCATTTATGAAGGGGGTTATGTGTGATAAGATCAACACTTTTCAATCCTATATAAGAATAAAATTTCCACCATGAAACTCGTGGTTACTGGTTAGGATTGAAATACATAACGAGAATTATAGCTTTCCAATCTGCAAAACCTCCGATGAAATTTTCTAAGGGTGTGATTCTGTAAGAGTGTAATATTTTTCTTGGTAAGAGAACTTAGGTGGATAACTTTCACCATCTGGCATTGTGGTTTGCGGTACATACAAAATTTTCCTTATTGTACTGGTTGATTTAATAATGTCAAGATTTACTTTTATGTGGAAAATTAGTACCTCTTTTTTTAAATCTATCTGCATTTATGAAGGTGGTTATGTGTGATAAGATCAACACTTTTCAATCCTATATAAGAATAAAATTTCCACCATGAAACTCGTGGTTACTGGTTAGGATTGAAATACATAACGAGAATTATAGCTTTCCAATCTGCAAAACCTCCGATGAAATTTTCTAAGGGTGTGATTCAGTTAGTGTGGTACTTTGTTGAGCTAAGAACTTCAGCTAACCTGTTAACTAGTTAAATGTGTGTCAGTCAGCATTAAACTACCATGCTTTATATAAACCAGGTTTGGATTAAGCAGCTCAAAACCCATTTTTCCCCAGGATTTTAATTCAGATTGTAAAATTGTTTATTTCATCCTGAAATTAAAAATGTACCTCTAAACAAAACAATTTCTTTTTTCTCTTTGCTTGCTGATAGGATGGTATAACTTGCCTGTGCATGTGGTTGTTTTTTGTTTAATAATATCCAGCTTCAGGTTTTCGACTCCTTTGAGGGGAATATATTATTTTTGAATAATTTCCTACTTCGGTTTTTTCTGATGATATTGCTGGGCTTGTAGTCTATTGAAGATATTTTGAATGATAATGTTTTCGATGGAAAAACCAGGCTTCCAACTACAGGCAAAGAATTCGGTTTGGGTAAGTCTTGAGAGTATTTTACCTAGTTTGATCAAATTGTTGGTATATTTTACGCTTCATTCTCCCCACCCCTCACCCCCTTTTCTGTAGATGCCAAGTCTGCTGATAAACTCGTCATTTTGGATAATGGTCCTTGCAAAGAATCCTACCTGGGAAATGCGGATTTAGAGAGCCTCTCCCCAGACTTCTATGAAAGAGACTATGTTGCTGAGATATCAGACATGTCTTCTGCAAGTGTTCCTGCACTTCAATTTACACATAACCAAACCTCTCCCATGCTTGACCAAATGACAGTCCATGAACTACATGAGGCCTTTAAGAGCGTGTTTGGTCGTGAAACTTTAGTGACAGACGAGCAATGGCTGAAGCGTCGTGTGTTATTTGGCTTGCGGAACCAGATTGAGTCAGACAGTGAATTGAACCACATAAAATGCGGTACAACTTCCTATAAAACCGAAGACAAAACTCTGTGCTTATCCAGTAGTGACTCATCTAGGAGTGCCACAAGCTCCATCAAATGTGTGCTAGGTGATGAAACTATGTCTTTAGATTGGCATGTTGAAAGGAAGGGGCTTGCTGGTCTCAATGATTTGCAGACCACCTCTATGGAGTTGAGCGAAATTGAATTATGTTCACATGATGGAGGAGATAAAGCACTTGTCACACAAAAGAGATTGCGAAAGCCTCCCAAAAGATACATTGAAGAATCATTGGAAGCGAATTCAAAATATTGTAAGGGAAAAAGTGGAGCTGTCAGACCTCGGAAGTGCCTGAAGGAATTTGGAACTTCTCAGTTGGTTTGTGAAGACAAACCTTTCAAAGGAAGTTGCATTCAGGTTCCATTTGGTCTTCCAATAGAGGAAGGGCACGTGAAGATAAATGCATCATATTGGGTAAGGAACATGGCAGTTGTATGGCCTGAGTGAACTTATGTTTTATACATTCATTCTTACAATGCCATGGATGACTTGGCTGGTTGTCGGGTCAAAATTAGTAAATGGATAGATTTAAGTTTTTTATTTTTTATTGTGCATTGATATGGATGGCGAATGTGTTGGTAGTTTTACTGCTTAATAATATATACAAAAGCTGAAGGAGCAAGTGGTCTTAAAATGTATTACAAAAAGCAATCAACTTTACATTTTCCATCTCTACTTACCTTTGAGGGCCACATGACTCACTAAGGCATCAGATCCCCCTGTTAACTAAATATATTGTCTTTGTGATCCTGCATCCATGGTGCTTTAGTCCATGCTTACTGACCTTTCTGGCAGAGTTGGTTTTTTCAAGCAATTAGTATGACCATACTAAGCACCAAATGAATTATGACTGCAAACAAAAATTTGCATCAACTTCATTTGGCATCATTTTAACATAAGTTTGATATCTGGAACACTTGCTGGAAAAGTATGGATCAGGCTTGAATTGTTTCCTATGCTAACCATTAATTTCCATGTAATGATGGGGTAAGTTCTGACTCTTTTCATTACATGGAGCTACGAGCTAGGCAGCTCTGCTGCTCTGGCATCTTGGTAGCATCTCAAGGCAAAACAATGATTTAAAACAATTTTAGGATATATATTTATTCTTTTTGAGATATACCATGGAGAATATATGTAGGCATGCATCTCACGTGTGAATAATGCATATTGCTTTGATGCATTTGTCAATTTCATTTTAACGGTTACATCTTTGCCATAACTGTATTCAATTTAAAACTTGCAGTTGATCATTTTTCCACTGAATTCCAGGATTCTGAGAATTGCAGGGATGACAGAATTTCATCTCCAAAACAACTTGTTACAGAGCCTTCTGCTGCTGCATCACAAGATGAAATTTCGGAAGATGAACATGTTACAAGAAGCATTGTTCGAAAAGGCAGCAGCCGTAGAAAGCATCATATATCATGGACTCCTTCTGAAGTGATGAGGTTAATTGAAGGAGTCTCTCAATGTGGAGTTGGGAGATGGGCTGAAATAAAGAGGCTATCGTTTCCATCATCTTCGCGTCGAACATCTGTTGATCTCAAGGTAGCTAGTGCAATTATTACATTGATTTACTCAAATATAATTTTCTGGAAACTAAATATTCTTCTTGGGTTTCCAGGACAAGTGGCGAAATCTGTTACGGGCTTGTTGCGCTCAGCTGCAGAGCAAGAGAAAGGTTACGTCAGAACTACTTTTGTTAGCTTGTGGCAGAAAACAAGTATTTTGTTTGGCATATCTCGATCTATGATGCCCTCATAAATAAGATGATATACGGATACACCTCTAATAGTTTACTACTAACATTCAATCTTTAACATTTTATGATTTGTATGTGATTTTTTTTTTCCTGATTGTCAGTAATATGATTATTATTATTCTGCTGTTGGCATAGTAACCGATATTGAGCATCATGTAAGTGGGGAGTTAATAATGATATCCCTTACTAAACTAGGGTGTTATTAGAAGGGGAGAGTCTGAGGAGAAGTTATGTTCATCTTCCAGATTTGTTTACTATAGTTCCTTCCATGTTTGAACTCTTGAGGTGAGAACTCTTATGGCTTGTCATACAGTTCTTGACTGTCTCAAAGTTTGTTTCGTGGCTCATGTAGGTCAAGCAAGGGCAGAAACAAACATCACATCGAGTGCCAGAGTCTGTTCTGTGGCGCGTTAGAGAGTTGGCGACAACCTATCCATATCCAAGGGAAAGCAATTCCAAGGTGGCATACACTGCCCCCATTTCTTCCTCCTTTGCAGCCGCCATTAAAAACAGGTCCGTGGCTTTGTCAACTAGTGTCTGAAGATAGTTGGAGGCAAAGAAAATAATACTAGCAATTACCGAACTGCTGTAGATGTGAAAGCTTTACTAACTGATAAAAGAGAAAAGAATGCTTGGAATGAAACTGCATCTTTCTTTGCTTTGTTTTTATTCTTCTTCGTTGTTTCTTTTTTTTTTTTTGGCAAAAACGTAGTTTTCTAACATAGTGAATTTCTAACTCGTGTCTTTGTAATATATACTATTGTTTGTGATGTTTGCATTTTGCCTCGAATTCCCATACCAAAAGAGTAGTTGTAAGGTCGTTTCATGTCTGCTGACTTGGGTTTCCATCAAATCTGTAATCCTTGTGGTCAATGTTCGATGCTCTCTATAAAGGTGATTTTCTAGTACCAACTTACACCTTACTGTGCGTCATATTGTTAGATGCTGTTTGTATAGCGGGTTGATATGATATAAAAGTTAAATAAAATATTAATTTTTTAATATTATTATTATTTAAAAATTTAAAAAAATTATAATGATTAAATAAGATAAAACACTTTGGCAAACGGACCTTAATGTTTTCCTCACTTCATTGTTATCCCTATTTATTAAGGTGACCCCAACGACCCAACTGCTGCGTGGTTGACTTCTGACTTTTTCGTGGCAGTTTTTCTGTTTCCTTATTTTCTGGACTTCGTAGACTTTCAAGTTTGCCGCCATCTCTCAATCTCTCAACAGTGAGTATATATATAAATGACATTTTCAAAGGTACATTGGAGGCCAAACACTGCAGCCCTTCAGTTCCTCGTCAATGTGCTTAGTACTTTATTAGAGTAACTCTTTTGATTTCATCTCTATTTTTTAATGTAAGTAAAGCTAAATTATGGCACCAAGCAGAGCTGTCATTTTCCGGGAACAAACAAAGGCAGACGCAGTGTCCTATCCTAAACTTCTTGTTAAATAAAATAAAGGATTTGACTATAAAATTATGGTATATTTTCACGTGGCCATTGATATTATTCAAATAAGTTCCTTGGTCAGATTTGCATTAATGAAACGGTATCACTCTATTAAAAAATAAAATGAAAAACTAAAAACAATTTGCAAATTTTTTATTTTTTTATTTTTTGGGTGTCCCTCAACTCCAGGGCGTGGAATTGGAATAATTGGCAAAAGTAATCCCTATACCTATCTGGGTGCCAAAGAGACGGAAATATTGGCAGGCATTTGGACACTGTCCGACCAAATCCTAGAATCCAAATAAAGCTTAGAGATCTTCCCCGCCACGCGTCCCATGTTGGGCCGCTCATCTGGATCCACGTGTACGCAATCCAGCGCTAGACGTGTCAACTTCTCCACCACATCCACCGGGAACGAGTCCCTCAATTTGCTATCCACCCACCGTCTCAGCCTCCCCTCCATATCTTTCCCATCGTCGCCGTCGCCGCTACCGCCACCTTCGATCGCAATTCTCGCCGTGTCTATTACCGACGTCCTCACGTAATTACCCTTGTCATATTTGAACTTGAAAGGCTCCTCTCCCGTCAGTAGCTCCAAGATTACGATCCCAAACGCGTACACATCCGACTTTTGCGTCGGTATACCGGTGGATTGGAATTCCGGTGACATGTACCCCGTCACGCCTGCAAATTGCAGCTTTCGACTGTCCGATCGCTTCAATTTCGAAATCGACTTTTTTTTCGAATCCTCTTCCTCTGAGACCTCCTGGATTTCGGCCTTGTAACTCGAACTCGAACCCGTAGCGCGGTCTTCTTGACCTTGGTCCTCGTCGATCTCGCCGCAGAGTTGTGCGGCACCGAAATGGCAAATCTTGGCGTTGAAAGATGGCTCGGTGACCACGATACTGCTGCTCTTGATGTGATTGTGGACTAGGCTCATGCTGAGGCCCGCTTTGTGGTGAATGTAATCGAGGCCGTGCGCCAAATCCGTGGCGATCTGCATTCTGGAAATCCAGGTGGAAAGCACGGTGAAACTCCGGTTCCTGGGATTTCGCAGACAGTCGGAGAGGTTGGCGCCGTCGACGAAGTCGTAGACAAGAAAAATGTGGACGCCGGAGACGGAAGCGCCGAGGAGCTTAATTATGCTGCCGTGGTGGCTTCGGCAAATAAGGGAAAGGAGTCGTCTGAGGTGGGGCATGTCGATGCTTCGGCGGAACTTGCGCTGGAAAACGAGGACGTCTTTGCCACGGAGAGTGCAGCGCCAGGAGCGGGTGGAGGAGGCGGAGGTGTAGGTCTTGGAGAGGAAGTTGTTGGTGGCGGAGCAGAGCTCAGAGTAGTCATAGATGTGGGGGTTCTCGGGGAGGGAGTGGCGGAGGCCGGAGAGGGAGGTGCGGGAGCTGGAGGTAGCGGAAGTGGTGGAGGTGTAGAGAGCGCTGCCGGTGGTATTGGAGGTAGAAGAGTCGGCTGATAAAGACGAGGAGGCGCTGACGAAGGTGGTGGAAGGGGGTCTGGATTTGGAAGAGCGAGGGGTGCGAGAAGTGCGAGGGGTTGAGGTAGGAAGGGCAGCGTCGATGGCCATTTTGGATTTGCACATAGGCATTCAGCGTAAGAAAGAAGATTTATTTCTATGTTTTCCTTTTCAAGTGCTGTTGGGGGTAGGGAATCGGGATAGGGATGGGACTCGACGAAGAGAGAGAGAGAGAGAAGATGATGGGATTGGAGCACGTGGTGGAAGTGGGCCAATTTGGTGGAAAAGTAAAAGACGGGTGGGTACGGTGGCGGTGAGTGTTGACTGTGTTTTCACTTTTAGATTCCATTATTTTTTGGCTTTTCGGCCGATATAATGGGTGATTATGCTCTTTGATTGTTTGGAACTGGTTTTCAAACGAAAATGATTTGTACAGTTTATAGTCAGCAAGTATAATACATTTAAAAAAAAAAAATAGATAAATTTAAAATTTATATATAAAAAAATTTACTTTTTAATGGGGAGCCTACTTTTTTTTAAATAAAATACACAACACTTACCAACTCTAAAATTATATCTAGTATTATCCTTTCCAAACATATTCAATCTAACTGTTTCTTTTGCAATTTCTTCCAAAAATTTTCTAGGCTTTGTTTAAACATATTTGCACCAAAAAAAGAAAAAAAGAAAAAAAATGAATTATTAAAACATCTTCCATTGATCTTAATAGCACATATATCTCAGTCCAATCATAATTTGAATGATATTGGCTCATTGCTTATGGCTGGCACTCTTTAATCACCCGAGAATTGTTTGGATGGAGAGACTCTTATCTTATTTTATCTCATTTAATTATAATAATTTTTTTAAAATTTTTATATAAAATATAATAAACAATTCAACTTTTTTAAATTTGAAATAAAAAATTATATTCTAATAATCTTGTATTTAACTTTATCTAATTTCATATCAACTCACTATCTAAATTTCCTTAATGGAGCCAAAGAGAGGAGAAAATCCCATCCACTAATACTGTCAAATAACAAAATTGACTTTTTAAATGATTTCTTTGCTTTATAAAATGATCTTTTTAGTTTTTATAGAATTTATTTGTCAGCATTCCATCTTATTAATTAACAAAAAAAGCTAATTGATGAGATTTTACAACTCCACAAGCTAAACAATAACATTGAAAATCCAAAAGCAAAAACAATGGTAGTGCAAAAATTGTTTTCTACTTATCCCTATTTTAAAATTTTCCTCTAAACCCTTGCCAATTTAATGAGAAGGGTGTTGCTATTCAATCCCATGAGTTTGCCTTCTTAAACTTCCTGCTAGTTGAGTTGTATTTATTTTTTCTTTTCTTTCAAATATTTTTTAAACATTTTAAAACAAATACACTTACAGCAGTCATGAGAGAAAAATTAAGAAAAAAGAAATTAAAATACCCGAGCGTTAACTCTGAAGGGGCAAAATCATGGAGCCAAGTATCATTTTCCTAATGAGAAACCTAGTTTTCCTCTAATTTTTTATGTTTCTTAGTATATTAGCACACTATACTAAAACAAGTAATTGGAATACAATAATGCACAAAACAGAATAGAACATGTCTAAGAGCAGTGACAGCAGTCAATGCAAATAAATAGGTGTGTAAATTGGAAAAGATTTGTGCTACATAGTAGCCTTGAAATTAACACACCCCACACTCCCGATGATGTGGAGAAAAAAAGAAAAAAGAGAAACGGTGGAAATTGAACGAAGCAAAAACCTGACAGAAGCAACCCTTCAGTTGTCATCTCTGTCCAAGATAGAAGACTTCATAGAATCATTCTGAAACCTTAAGCCCCAAATTTGAAACCATCTTCACATAATCATTGGCTTGTTAGAAACCCATTGCTGAATAATTGAGAAGGAAGAAGCGAGAAGGTATAACACATCGTTACTCTTTTCTTCCCAAAGGTCCATTAGCGTCTGTTCTAAAAATGTTTTACTCTAGGGCTTTACATTTCGAATTAAAATATTGTTCTTACAAGAGAAATACCATAAAAAAAAGGAATTAATCTTTGCATTAGCCTACACACCACACACCATAACTTTTTTTATTTATTTTTATTTGTTTCTCTTATTAAATGTGTATTATATGGATGATGAATAAAAAAATATAAATGTTTCAAGAAGAGTAAAATAAAAAAAATTAAAAAAAAAGTAAAAAAAATAAAAAACACATTGGTGTGTGGTGTGTAGGCTTATGCATAACAATGCTCCAAAAGTGTACCAATCAGTTTATTTTTTAAGTATTTGATTGTGTGTGTGTTTTTTTTATTATTTTAAAAAAAGTACATACAAATTCTTTAAAAAGTAACACTGATCGATGCCCATCATCGGTGTCCCTAGTAGAATCCATGTAAATTTTAACCAAAGATCATGCAAATGCTCCTACATTTTATTCATCAAGCACTTGGCTAAAATAACTATTGCTACACTAACTCATATAATTATGTGCAACTGTAGCTTCAGCTAAGAACACTGTAGTATTTTGTGTTGAAATATCTGATATTTGATTTTGCTGCCAATAAATACTAATTTACATTTCAATATAGGTAAATTGAAAGGTAAAGTGAAGTTGAGTTTCAAAGCAAAAGAGACTGGAGTAGCGGTGAATTCAGTCCAGTCCAGTCGATCTATATGAGTTTTTTGTGACCGGATTGAACCCTTTCAGCCCAGGATTTTCCTATCCTGGACCGGACCGGTCCCTTTTGGTTCGGCCCAATACCAAATGGGCCAATCCTAATATTATGCGCTTTTCAGCCCAATTGTGAAAATTCTAGTCAGTTTTCGGCCCGCTAGCATTTTATATAATTTTAAGCTGAAAAATACCCAAAAAGAACTTGAAAGGAAAATAAACATAATCCTAAAAGGAAAATTGTCTATATAGAATAGATTTGAATAAAATGTTTTACAACAAAAAAATAAAAATTATCTATATCCATCCAAACAACTGAAACAGGGTTATCGATCTGAGTAATAAAATTTAAAAAAAATACAGATAAAGAAATTTAAAAAAATCCCTAATTAGTAATCAGCCAAATTTCAAACTCCAAATAAAAAAAAGAAAAAGAAAAAGAAAAAGAAGTAAAGGCAACTACCCATAACACAAACTTGACACAAAAATTATTACAATTTACAATTCATGCATCTAGGCTTCTAGCCATAACCCACCTACTAATAAAGTGACATTACAAATTATAAATGATTGAATAATAATAATAAGGCCGAACACTACCTTGTTGGGATGGATCATGAAAGAATGGATCACCAAACGGCAAACACTGCTCCAAGTCTCCTTGTGGATCAAATAATTAATTAAGTAGTATTCAACAAAATAATGCCTTCATGTGTGTAAGTTGTACATATTACATAATGCATGTACACTTGACCATATATATAAGTTGTGCTACCCATAATTGAATTGTCCTTATATATAGTAACATCAAAGGACATGAATTTTAAAATTACATGAATTTCAGCTTATTTTTTATCTGGGCCGTCCTTAAAATTTCAAGTATTCAGCAAATTTTGGGTGTAGACATTGTATTTGATGCCTCCATAGAATTTTCAACCTCCCCAATAAGTTCTAAACATAAAAGATATAACAAAAAAAATTATATAAATTTACATAACACATAGATCATAAAAGATATAAAATGAAGTAAATTTGTTATATACCCATATCCAGCTGCTTCTCAAAATCTTCCACCTCATCTATTAAAGTCCTAAGGCTGATTGGAGTAGAAGAAGAACAAAGTCAATTCTGTGTACAAATGAGACCCTTAACCATCATCAGAGATAAACTATTTTAGAAAAGATCAAGTACACGATCCGCCGTGCTAAATGCAGATTCAAAGGTCACTGTAGATATCAATATTGTAAGTACATCGCGTGCAACTTTGAAAGTGCGAGATATCTAACTTTAAAAGATCAAGTGTTTTATACTCACTTGCAACTTAGGTATTTTACAAAAAATTTATCTAATAATTTTAATTAAATCATAGATGTAGATATTATTAATTAGTTAATGATGAATTGATGATAGGTTAATAATAGAATACCAATTTGTAATTACATATTTAAAAAATTTATATTATTAATAGTGATAAGTTAAATAAAAATTACATAATTAATTATACAAGTATTATATAAATAATATATATAATATTTAAAAATATATATTTTCCTATTCGGTCGGTCTAGTCTCAGAATGGAAATTACAGAAAATTTATAATTTTATGAACGGAGTCCGACCAGTCTCAAGTTCGGTCGGGACCGATCACCTTATAACCCTAGACTTGAGAACTAAATAATAATAAACAATTTATTATTATTTGTAAATTAGTACTATTTATAAATTATTTATTATTATTTCAATATATTCGCCAACTATTTAATTATTATTATATAAAAAAACGGTTTAGCGTCTATTTCAGCTGACTCGACTCTCGGTCGGTCTCCCTGGATAACAGTGCGAATATCGGAGACCAAATCCAGAATCTACAGACGTTTTTGGACCGGACCGAGGGGACGACAACTTGAGGTTTTACCGAAAGATTCAGGATTTTTTCCCTTGTTTTTCCCCCCTCTTAAGTCGGTAAAATAATGAACGCGTTTCTTACTCGGACCAATGTATAACGTCCTTGACATTGTGCCGCTTTTTAGTGGCTTGCTTCCCTTTCGGTTTGAGGTCGACTTGGTTGTATGATCTAAAACAAAAAAGAGTAAACGTAGTCGTTTCCCAGCTGAAATTATTGAAGATTCCATCTTCTAATTATTTAAGAATTTTGCAATTTATATCTTAAATCATTAAAAAAAAAGAATTATGTAGCGTCACCTAATTTATAATCTCATCAATATATTAATTTTGATAGATTAGAGTAGAAGCTGCATGTAAAATCCTAATGAATCCGAGATTATGAAGTATATTATTCTCTTAAATAATTTATAAACAACATCACGCCTACAATAAACAAATTCATCAATCATGTATGGAATTGAACAAAAGATGATGCTTAGTGTATTTGTTTTATCACTCCATTATTGAAGTACCAATACAATTCTTGAAGATCGAGACAATCGTGTATACAAAATATATTTTTTTCTTATATATAAACCAAGTTGTACCTACCTACCCTAATTAAGGATATATTCTATTTAGAGGTTGGAATATGTGTTGGTGGGTCTTGTTTGTATTGTGTCAAATCATAAGTATTATATTATATGGATCAATCTGAATATAATCCGATTTAATTAATAAACGAATGATATGATACAACCTGTTTAACTCGGTTAATAATTAGTTTTTATTGGATTAACCTTAACACGACCTGTTTAACCTATTTCGTATAAATAGATTGAGTTCACCCATTTATTTATTTTTTAACCTAATTAATATAATTTCATATATAACACATGAATAATTATATAAATCATTCACAATTATAATTAGATTCATGATAAAATATTTTATTATCAATATCCAAACTAATAATACATAAGAAAATTAATATTTCCATAAAATAAAATTATATATTAACAAAAAAAAAATTAATAGTTTGAGATATTAAGTTGTCAAATACTAATTAATATTAATATTACACCCCAATATCAAAAAAATGCATATAAAATTAAGAATTTATAAAATTTAAAAATAGAATTTATTCGTATTATATAGATTGATTGAAAGGTTCACTTCAACTGACATGTTTAAGAATTGTATCTTATCAGGCCAATCTATTTTTACTCAAATTCATTTATATCAAATTTAAATCTATTTATTTCATGTTGGGTTTAATAAACATGTCATATATTACTACCCTTAGATCTATTAGCCCTAAAATATTAGAAACTACACATTCAAATTAATTGTCTCTAAATATTAGAAATGAAATGACTTAGATGTTGACGCATGCAGTTGATCACACGACCTGAAGAAGCTTGGAAAGAAAATTGGCTTTTGTCTTGAATGGAACAAAGAAGTCTTACGCGCAATATTCATTGCTTTAAAGAAAGTCTTTGACATCATTCGTGACATTACTTGGCGGCTAATATATTCTCGTAGATAAGTTTCGTTTGTTTCCATAAAATTATTATTTTATTTCTTCTGATCTTATCTTAATTATTATAATTTTTTTTTAAATTTTTTAATAAAAATATAATAAATAATTTAATTTTTCAAATTATAATATAAAAATAATACTAAAAAATATATTTTATTAATATTTTATTAAATTATTATTTAAAATATTTTATCTCATCTTATCTAAACTGTATATCCCAACGCAGCCTAAATATATCGTCAACAAACGAGGCCAGTAACGTTAGTTGCTGCTGATCTTTGCGGCTGCGTTTCGTTTTTTTTATTTTTTTATTCTTTCTCTGATGTTTACGTAAGTGGTTTCAAATCTCTCAAGGGATATTGAGGTTTTGACTTTGACATATATATATATATATCCATATAAATTAAGAGATTTATTATACGTAAGTTATTATTTACTTTCACACTTTATAATTATAATATTTTTACAAAATATAAGAATATTTTTCATAAAATGTGAAGTATGAAATAGTGAATAGTACCTGATGAAAATAATTTTTCATAAATTAAATGCTGATTTGAAAATATCCTTTTCCACATTGAACATGATAATGTGTAAACTGTGTTCAATAAAACAGTTACAAATTAAATTTTATTTTTTGTATGAAGTAATGCAATTCGCCCATTTAAGATTGAGTTGAAATGATTTTTGTCAAACAATCGAGGGAGCCTATGACATAAAATTTACTTTTGTACGTTCTAAAGGAAAATGAGTTGTGATAATGAAGTTTTTTTCGCATATAGAACCTGAAGCCCATCTCCAATGAGCGCAGCCCGACCCACTAAAGCCCAATAAAGGGCCATTAAGAGCCCGCTTCTTTGGGTCCACAATATTATCGCACTCAGCAAATTGAACAACAAGGAGAATGTTAGAACAACCATCCATTTGTTATCCAAAAAAAAAAAACCATCCATTATAATTACCCATTACCCCCCTACTAGGCCTGCAAACCGACCAGCCCAAGTCGGGTTGGGCCCGATCCAACCCAACAACCAAAAACTCTCCAAACCGACCGGACTTGTACCATTGGGATCAGACTATTTTGTTTTTTGCTCTTTTCTAAAAACAAGTATAAACTCGACTTCAGACTTAATCCGTTGAGCCCGACTATGAGGGAGCGGGCCCAGTCGGTTGTTTTTTTAGGACAGATCGGGTCCAGAATTTTTTTTGCACAGGCCTAGCATGTAGTAGTCCACCCCGAGTTAGGGGAAAACAAAAACAAGTGGATTGGGCTTGTGACGAGCTCTCTCCGAGTTCATCAAATGAATGGAATTGTTGGCCAATCTGAATTTGAATCACTTAAAATTGTTAAAGAAAATCCGTTTTATACTATTTATTGTTCAAGCAACAGTATTTAAGAATAAGAAATGATATTTATAGTCTTAGATTGTGAAAATTCGAACACTCAATTTGAAAAAGGTAAATAAATACAAGACCCACATAAAAAAAAAAAAAAAAAAAAAAATTTAATGGTGGACCATATTTTTTTTTTGAAAAAAAATTTAATGCTTTTAATTTAAGATTAAAATTAGTACTATTTTTCTTATAATAATTCTTAGAAATATTTATCCAACGATGTCTCGCTTTTATTTACATTATTATTGTGTTACCCTCGTGCTGTCTTTTAATTTTGGGTCGTATAATAAGTTCCCACGCTTGACCATTAGGGGCAAATGATGATTTTACCCGGCTGTCCCACGTCTCCCAAAACCATTATCGGAATTGGAAATGGTCCACTAATTATCACTGCTTAATAAATTCCCGAGTGCTCATCATAAAAAGATGATAAAGAGGCAATCAAAGTATAACGTGAATTTCAAAATTTTCCTCCCTTTGGTTTCTTTTCAAGTAGAGGTGAATTCGGTCTTAATCCGGTCAGTCTCTAGAGAATTTTTTGGACCAGACCAAACTCCTTCTGTAACACCCCACTCCCCACAGTTAAATTATAAAGTCACTTTTAAAAATTTTCGAGAGCCGGAGTGCTATTATTAACCTTGACTTAAAAATATTTTCTTTTATTCTAAAAGAAGTGTCAAATACAAAAATTCTTTATAATACAACCACTCTTTATTAAAAATACTTAAATCCTAAAAGAGAATGCGTGGAAGCAATTTTTAAAATTTCTCGAAATATGTGCTATAAAATCATAATTTAACATCTGTGTACATGATCTAGGCCAGTGTCACACTTCCCTGAACTAAGTCTCATCTTACAGTTCTATCTTTATAAATATTTTGAACTGGGATAGTTTAAAAACATAAAAACAAACTAAAATAAGTCGATGACTCAGTAAGAAACCTATCATAACATAAACATACTTAACATAAGGTTTTCATAAAATATTTCATGTAGAAAATTAAAATTATGATCATTCATACGTATGTTTTTGTCACACATGACTTATCTTACTGGCTTACACACTTAACCCTACGTGTAAGGTTGTGCACTGGCCCAACATTCTGCGGTCGCAAAGGGAGCTGCCAATAGTATTCTAGCATACTATGGTGGAATACACTTAGCTCTGTGGCTTGCACATCTACCCATAAATCACATTGGTACCATGCATCTGAATGATCATCTGATTAACTATTCTAAACTTATCTTACACTTGGAGCTTATCTTACACTTGATCTTATGCATGCTTATGTGTCTTATACAACGTAAGATGTATGAGATGCATAATACATACTATAATATGCAGAATCAAACATGACGAATAACGTGCTTGCAAATATCATAACATGTGTAGTACGTGAACACTAGCTTCCAAAGAACTGATTTTAATAATAATTTATATAACTCGCTAACGTATGTCAATCCTAATTTATGATCAACCTACTTATCTTATAGTGTTACTTCCTAAAATTTCTGACACAAAATCGATCATGGAGCTGGAATGGGTGTCTTGGGTTCGGCTTTTGCACTTATGGAGGTTTATAGAGAGATTTGGGAAATGGATATATTTATAGAGAGATTTGGGAAAGGGTGTCAGCAAGTTTGAGTTTGACTCGGTTAATACATGTAATGACAAGAATCTGCTGAAAACTCAATCGTGATCATCTACAAAGAGATTTTGAATTTAGAAATATGATCTAGTAGTTCATTTAATGTAGGATTGACAGTGACTGAGATTGCGTATGGGACTTCAATCAGTAATCATTTTAAATTGAAATAAATTTCCAATGCTCGATCTCTAACTTTTAAAAGCATTCTAACTTGTTCAATAATAAATGGAATTTAACGTAGTTATTGAGCTTAATTAAAACTCCTAATCAATCTTAATAATTTATCGCTTGTGAGCTTATCTAATATGACCAATTAAATATAATTTAGGCTCAATAAAAATTATCAATATTCCGATCTTAAAATTATTAGGCCATGTCGTTACAAACTCCTCTCCTTATGAAAATTCCGTCATTGAAATTTGCTAGACCTCAAATAACTTACATACTTATTCACCACATGTTTTTCATGCTCTTTACTCCTTAATCATTTGGTCGAACCTAATATTCAAAAAATTTTGATCGTCTCATATTTTGGTCTGATGCCTCACTAATCCTTTAGGCGTACACGTTAGCACGCTACGTATGATGGTTTACAATGGAATGTATTTAAAAGCAATTCACCCAACAATTATTTTAACTCAACCAAAATAGTAAAATAATTTCCACATAAAATAATAAATAAAACTCTCCACATAAGATAATAATAAAATTCTCCACCAAAAATAATAACCTCAATAAATCGTAACCTAAAACTCTCTAAAGTTCTGGCCTTAAATTTTACAACTTGTAATTGGCAATAGAACCGTGTTACCTGTAGAACATAAGAGTACCACCAATCATCATGAAATACCATAAACATATATAAATCTATCTCATAACTTCAAAATCCACTAAATTTATTTCTAGTTTCTTCTAATAAAACTCCTTAAAACATACGATTATTTCCTCATGAACAAAATTATCATAAATCTTAAAAGCAAAAGCTTCCTAGCCTTGCCTTTAAAACCATCCACATCTTATGCACTAAAATCCTTTCACGTAGACTCGTAGTAGGTGCACTTTGAGTCTTTGACATACATGCATCTTCTTTTCTTTTTTTTTTTAATTAATAACTTTCATTAAAACAATAAGATAGTAACAGATAAAAATACTTACTGCAGAGCAGGACATGTCTTAGGGAAACTTTAACCTAGGTATTTTTTTTATAAATATCTTTCTTTGAAAAATATTTCCTTTTTTTTTTTTTTTTAAGAAAGGTCTATAGAATCTTCAACCTGGACTCTAATACCAACTGTAACATCCCGCTCCCCATGGTTAAATTTTAAAGTCACTTTTAAAAATTCTCAAGAGCTAGAGTGCTACTGCTGACATTAACTTGAAAATATATATTTTATTCCGAAGAAAGCGTCAGGAACAAAAATTTCTTATAATACAATCATTCTTAATTGAAAATACTGAAATCATAAAAGAGAGTGCATGAAAGCAATTATTAGAATTTCTCAAAGTTTGTGCTATAAAATCATAACTTAACATCTGTGTACATGATGTAGGCCATTGTCACGCCTTCCTGAATTAAGTGTCATTTTGCAGCTCTACCTTCATAAATATTATGACTTGTGGTGGTATAAAAACATAAAAATAGACTAAAATGAGTCGATGACTCAGTAAGAAACTCATCATAACATAAACATACTTAACATAAAGTTGTCATAAAATATTTAATGCGGAGAATTAAAATCATAATTATTCATACATATGTTTATACCATGCATAACTTATCTTGGCTTATGTGACTTATCTATCATATTAGCTCATACACTTAACAACCTTGTGTGTAAGGTTGTGCACCAACCCCACATTTTGGTCGCAAGGGGAGCCGCTAATAGTATTCTAGTATACTATGGTGGACCATACTTAGCTATGTGGCTTGCACAGCCACCTATAAATTGCATTGGTATCGTGCATCTAAATGGCCATATGATTAATTGTTCAAATCTTATCTTATACTTGATCTTATGAAAATTTATGTGTCTTATATAACTTGAGATGCATAATACATAAGAACTGACTTTAATAATAATATATATAACTAGCTAATGTATATCAATTCTATTTTATGATCAAGCTACTTACATTGTAGTGTTGCTTCCTAAAATATAATTTATTAGGTTGGGTCGTTACACCTTCGATCTAGGATTTTGCCACCCTGGACTGGACTTAATTCACATATGGACCAGATCGGATTGTTACCTATCGTTTCGGTCGGTCTGTCGGTTCGTTCAACTCGACCCTGTCCAAATGGGTCAACTTTTTTACATTTGACCCAACTGATATTGCTAGCAAGTTTTACATTCAGCCCAACTGACATTGCTAGCACGTTTTGGCCTAAGTCTTGACTTTTATCCCATTTTTAACCTAATTATTAACAAACAAAAAATACAAAAAGAAAACTTGAAAAAGATGCAATATGCCAATAACATCCAAACACTAAATAAAAGAAAAATATAGAAAAAAGGGAAAAATAAAAATCATCTATCTATCCAAAAAAGGTTATCAATCATACTAATAGAATGAGAAGCAAAAAATAGAGAAATTTTTTTTTATAAAATCTCTAATTGAGTGTAGACAATATTATATTCTCTGCTTCCATAGAAACAACAAAGTCCATCTGCAGGAGATCTCGTGATCATAACAAAATGACAAAAATTGAGAGGGCAGTATAATTTAAACAGTAAATATTTAGTGAAACAAAGAATCCATTTCATCATCAACACAAGATCATGTAAATAAGTGAATAAATCTTGCAATTATAAGACTATGACCGATCAACGGACCAAAAAGTGAATAATACGTTAGTTTATTGCTTCCAACTTTAAATCTCTATCAATCAAAATTGGTAAAATTTAAGGTACCTTCTTCAATTACACAAACATGAAACAACATTGAAAAGGTCAAAAAAGTGTGTATATGTATATATATGTGTGTGTATGTGTAAATATAAATTCAAAACCTACATGCTACACAGAAGCATGCATGTGCTTCCATAAAAAACAAAATTTGGGACCTAACAATTCGATAAGAAAAAAGAAAGAAAAAGTTTCCAATCTACATGCTGCATAGAACCTCATGTTGTTGTGAAATGTTATGCAAAACACACATACTAGTGATGGCAAATAAAGTAAAAGCAACACAATCAAGAACACGATGCACAATATATGTGATTCGACAAATTGCCTACGTCTATAGAGTTGCAGAAATCTTATTAACTAGAGGAGATTACAATCACTCAATCTCAACTCACACTCTCTAGGA
Source organism: Pterocarya stenoptera (assembly GCA_003123785.1). NCBI lineage: Eukaryota > Viridiplantae > Streptophyta > Magnoliopsida > Fagales > Juglandaceae > Pterocarya > Pterocarya stenoptera. Next base: position 78,326 of record QEOT01006976.1, read on the forward strand.
GTTTTTGCTCTTTCACATAATATGCACTTATTAGACAATTGTCCTCTCTCACGATATGCTTGAGGCCGTACAAAACATGTCAAAATATGTCATATATATAGCACATGGTATGGAAACCCTAATCTTGGCAAAACTGCATACTTCGCTTGAGCGGTGTGTCGAGCGAACAGCTAAATGAACATTGGCTCAAATAGAGAGTCGAGCGAACATTAAGGTTTGTGTCTCGCTTGAGTGGAGTATTGAGCGGGACTCGAGCGTACCTCTCTGTCTTCCATCTGCTCAAGTGATCTGTCGAGCGGAGCTCTTTGACTTGCCTTCGCTCGAGCGGAGTAGCTGCTAGAGACTCCGCTCGAGCTAACTTTGGCTCTAGCCAACTTTCAGCAAATGCCTTTTTCAACTCCAAAACTAGTCTCCACATATGCCCCAACAATCTCCCACTTGGAGACCGGGTCTCCACATGCCAGCCACTGTTTCCAGCCAAGCCCCATTATCTCTGCAACTCACAGCTCCCCCGTCTTCAAGCCAGAAGATGCACTGAAGTCAAGCTCGACCTTCAGTTTTCCACATACATCACCTTTAGTCAGCACATCCACAGGGCGACTCACAACTCCCATTGCACTAAGAGTATCCGATCTCGAACCGATTTTGAAAAACTAACTCCCTTTGGCTTCCTCACATGTTTTGCGCGATCAAGCCTGCCTTTTTACACTCTTGTATTTCCTTGCAGATCATTGGACCCTGATGTCAAATACAAAGAGCTAGATCTCTTACCATACGCTAAGACCAGCGCACCCTTAGTGATCTTCCAAGTTCCTCCAAAGAACACTACTGCAAAATCACTATCATCAAGCTGTCCCACAGATATTAGGTTTTTCTTCAGATTTGGAACATGTCTGACTTGCTGTAAAGTCTACACGTTCCTGTTTGGAAGTGTGAGATGTGCACATCACCCACTCCCACTACATCCAGTGCCTCTCCATCAACCGCATACATCTTCCCAAAATCACCAGCAACATAATTTTACATGATTTCTCGATGTGAGGTATTATGGAACGAAGACCCTGAACTCAAAACCCAATCATCAATCGGACTGTGCACTGCAAAGAGTAGGGCATCATGAATTTTATCTGTCACTACATTCACAGCATCAGCATTAGAACTTCCTTGATTATTGCAGTTTCTCTTGATGTGGCGCGGCTTGCCACAACTCCAGCATGTGATCTACTGTCCAAATCTCACCTTACTCTTGGAGCTTGATCTGCTATGTCCTCTATCCCTATTGTCAACAATCAAGGCAGATCCTGAACCCGAGGACTCATCTAATTCTCTCATATGTACCTCTTCAGCAAGCACTATGCTACGTATGTCATGATAGTTTAGTTTTGCCTTGCCGGCTGAACTACTCACAGCCATCCTCATGGCCTTCTAACTATTTGGCAACGATGCCTACAGAATCAACACTCTAATCTCATCATCAAACTCAATCTCTATAGAAGACAGTTGATTTGTAATCGTATTGAATTCATTCAAGTGTTAGGCTACAGACATACCTTCCAACATCTTCAGATTAAACAATTTCTTCATCAAGTGCACCTTATTGTTTGCAGACGGCTTTTCATACATACCTGACAAAGTTGCCATGAGATCCACCGTAGTTCTCTCCTTATTGACATTGTGTGCCACTGTTCTGGACAAGGTCAGCCGAACAAGCCCTAGAACCTGTCGATCTAACAGGGTCCACTCAGCATCATCCATACTTTCAGGCTTCTTTCCCAATAGTGGAAGGTGAAGCCTCTTCCCATAGAGATAATCCTCAATCTGCATCTTCTAGTACCCAAAATCAGTACCATAGGACTTCTCAATCCCGGGTGCGTTCACTTTATCTCCAGCCATCATTCTCCTTCAGATCCGACCTTGGCTCTGATACTAGTTGTTATGAAATGTTATGTAAAACACACACACCAACGATGACAAATAAATTAAAAATAACATAATCTAGAACACGACACACAATATACGTGGTTCGACAAATTGCCTATGTTCATAGAGCTGTGAAAATCTTATTAACCAGAAGAGATTACAATCACTCAATCTCAACTCACACACTCTAGGACTTTTTGCTCTCTCACACAATATGCACTCACTAGACAATTGTCCTCTCTCACAATATGCTTGAGGCCGTACAAGACATGTCAAAATATGTCATATATATAGCACACGGCATGGAAACTTTAATCTTGGCAAAATTGCATACTTCGCTCGAGCAGTATGTTGAGCGCGTCTCGAGCGAACAACCAAATGAACATTGGCTCAAACGGATTGTCGAGTGAGAGTCGAGCGAACATTAAGGTTTGTGTCTCACTTGAGCGGAGTGTCGAGTGGGACTCGAGCGTAACTCTCTGTCTTCCATCCGCTCGAGCAGTCTATCAAGTGGTGTCGAATAAAGCTCTCTGACTTGCCTTCACTCGAGCGGCTAGAGATTCCGCTCAAGCCAACTTTCAAGAAACACCTTGTTCAACTTTAAAACCAGTCTCTACATATACCCCCAACACATGGTAAACACACAAATGCATAAAAACATAGGAGAGCTGTGATAGACATAAAAAAATAGAAGAGTTCAAGGCTTCAGTGGAAAATGTTCCAATTCCAAGTGATAATGTAATAACAATATCATTGTACAAAACATCCTAATAGATTCACATAACCCAATTCACAAAACCCCCATTTCGCCTTTTGGATTAATTTCTCATACCGTATTCGTGTGAATTTGTGTATGCATTTGAAATAGAAATTAGAAACTTGAATTTAAGCTAAGTAAATTGAGAGTCCGTACCTTGGATGCAGAGGCACCATGCGACAGAGGAGTTGGGACCTATGACGGCTGGGATGGGAGTTGTGATGGAGGCTGTTCTCTAGGGTTTTTTGAAAGGGGCAAAGAGAGAAGAGAGGGTGGTGCTCGAGACCCTAGGAGGAGAATGCTAGGTGATAAGTGTTGACACTAGACCCTGTGTTGAAACAGCGTCGTTTAGATTAAAATTAATCCAAACAGCACCGTTTCAATATGAATATTTAAGAAAAAAAAAAAAGAGTTGAAATGAACTCAGTTTTTATATTTCACTATCAATCGGATCTAGACCGATCCAATTTCATTTTAAGCAACGCCGTTTTCATTTGAGATGGGACACGTGTTTCCTTGTTTATTTTTTTGGCAGAAAAATTAATAAACTTATTTAAGTACTAAAATTAAAATTACGTCCTTAATGTGAATTATGGATTTAATAACTAACTCATTAAAAAAATAATTAATTCTAATTATATTTATGTTGTTAATTGTTATTTGTTACTAATTAATGTAGTGTATGTAAATGTATTATGATAGTTAATGCATAGTGGGCTGTATGAAAATTTTAACATTTTATATATGATTAATGAATAATTGTCATATTGATCATATATACTTCATGCTTATTTGCAACTTAGAATTTTACAAAAAATTTACCAATTACTTCATTTACATGTAGATACTAGATAGTAATTATTTAATGGTGATATGTTAGTTAATTGATATAATATATTAGTTAATTGATAGCATATTATTAATTGTATATTTAACATTTTATATTGCCAATGGCGATAGATTAGATAAAAATTATATAATTTATCATACAATTATTAATTATATATAAAATAATATATGAAACAAATTTAAAAATCTATACAGGTATATTCGGTCGGTCCGGGGTGGAAAAATCCTACCCTGGGATTGGATTGAAAATTGAGAATTTCCCTTTAGAAGGACTGAACCAATCGGTCTCAACTTTGGTCCGGTCCAAACCGACTAGAACTGTTCGATCTAGTCGGTTTTTTCGGTCTTGACCGAATTCTTTACACCCCTATTTCCAAGCATGTAGTTGATTGAGCAAGCTTAAGTCCAAAACTTTTCAAACTACTCATGTTTCTCGACTAAGAAATGTTTTAGTCATAAAAGTAAATTTACAAACTGATGACACATCAGATGTAAAGTTACTTTTATTGTAACATGCAACTAGATTTAACTTACTTTTACTATAAGTTTACTTTTGTGAACTCTCATTCTAGTACCCATATCACTTCTCTTATTTATTTTTCTATTTTCCTTAACTTTTTTCTTACTCTTTTTCGAATACATAATTTGGCATCACTAAATTACCACATTTTTTTTTTCATATTATACCCCTAGCTATCAGACTTCCAATATTATCCAGTATGTACCACTTTTTTTTCTTTTATTAATATATAATAATAACATAAATTTAAAAATTATATATATATTTACGAGGTGATTGACAGTAGCTAGGAATGAGTATCCAGTGTCCAATATTTCATTGTGTGGTATTCAGCATAACCCGCGTGAGAGAAATGAGAACGTGAATATATATATAATATGCTTTTCTTTCGTATCAAAAATGACATGAATGGTGGAATAATCCCTACAATATTATTGTATATGGCGACAAATCAAAATTTCCATCATCTTCAATCTTCATTACCTGGCGACCCTGCGACGCCACAGCAGACAGCATATTCTTGAAATTACAGTACTGCATGCGGAGGAAGACGTGTGTATATTTGGAATATATTAAAAAGAAAAGAGAAGAAAAGATAGGCATATCAGTAAAATACTCCTGAGGTTTGAACTGTTCGAAGATTTTATAGGAATAATATTAAATTTTGTTGTCTATTATTCTATTTGAATAGACAATTAAAGAGATGTCTATTTATAAGAAATACTAAAAAATAAAAAAATTCAAAACGAATTTCTTCTGCAGCAAAACATCCTAAAAGACATTATTTGAAGTAGAGAGGGTAGTTTAGTCAATTGAGAATTCTAAAGATTGAAGTAGCAGTCACGTTATTACGGTGGAAGGAGACTGCTAGGGCCTGAGGTGGTGAGAGTTTTTATGGAAAAGTGTAAAATACTTTTTTTTTTTTTTTGTACATATATATATTTTTAAGTATTTTTCAAATTATTTTAAATATTTAAGAAAATTCACAAATTTTGTTAAGCAAGAAGAAGGGATAGAAACATTAGACTGAAAATTATTATTTCGTATTAAACTTTACAAATAAATCTTTGTACAATGAGCTATGTAAGGAAATTTATACAAAAGGAAAATGGACTAATTTGATGGAGTCCTAAAAATAAGTTAATTACAAAAATTGTGCAAGTCTTGATTATGTACATGTATGATAAGAAAGCTATCAACACTCTCCTTCAAGTTGGCGCATGGAGATCCGTAATATTCAACTTACGTGAGAAATGATGAAAAAGTTCCTGTCCCAAGACTTTGGTGAAGATATCTGCAAATCGCTCATTTGAAGAAGTGTGGACAACCTTGAGGAGGCCCAAGCGAATTTTGTCGTGAATGATATGGTAATCAATCTCAATGTGTTTGGTATGCTCATGAAACACATGATTGTGTGCAATATACAGTGCATATCGATTGTCACAATGGAGAGTAAAATGCTCGGGATGAGGGACACCAAGATCAGTGAAAAGCTGTTTTAACCAAGTGAGTTCACAGGTAGTGACGGCCATACCTCGATACTCAACTTCAGTAGAAGAAAGAGAGATTGATTTCTGTTTCTTGGTGCGCCATGAGATCGGACGAATGCCTAACTGAATAAAGTAGCCGGTGGTAGAGCGGCGGCTGATAGGACAGTTGGCCCGATCAGAATCTGTATAAGCGGAAACATGTATACTGTTGGATGAAGGAAAGAAGATGCCTTGGTCTGGACAACCTTTGATGTAGCAGAGAGCTCTAGTAGTGGTAGTCATGTGGGGAACTCGAGGAGCATGCATGAATTGGCTGAGCGTGTTGGCAACATAAACAATGTCTGGTCTGGTGATGGTCAGATAGATGAGACAACCAATAAGGCGATGATAAAGTCCAGGATCCGGAAGGAGGTCGCCATCTTGAGTAGTAAGGTTCAAATGTTGCTCCATAAAAAAAGGAGCAGTCTGTGCACCGAGTTATCCACCATCAAAGAGAATGTCAAGAGCATATTTGCACTGATTAGGAAAGATGCCTGTGGGAGAGCAAGCAACTTCGAGTCTAAGAAAGTATTTTAGGGAACCGAGATCCTTTGTCTTGAAATGAGTAGAGAGAAGTTTCTTGAAAAGCTAAATCTGAAAGAGGTCGTTACTAACAACCAGGATGTCATCGACGTAAACATGAATAAGAACGATGCTGGTGGAAGTGGTGAGAGTGAACAAAGAGTGATTTGCCTGAGATGGATGGAAACCTGCATCAAAAAGTACAGAAGTTAGTTTAAAAAATCAATTCCGAGAGGCTTGTTTGAGGCTATAGAAGAATTTTCAGAGGTGACAAACGCGTGTTTCCCCCTTAGGACAATAGTCGGGTGGTAAGGTCACGTAAGGAAATTTATATAAAAAGAAAATGAACTAATTTGATGGAATCTTAAAAAATAAGTTAATTATAAAAATTGTGCAAGTCTTGATTTTGTGCATTTATAATAAGAAAGCTGTCAATAAATTTATTTTTAAAAAAACTTGTTTAATATTTAAGTAAAAAGAAAAAGAAAAAAAAAGGATAACTTTTATCGCGAAGCAGATGGATGCATCATTTCCCTACGGCGGAAAGCCAAGTGCAAAAATGTAAAGACACAGAGACATCCGTGGAACGAAAAAAGCAAGATAGGTGGGTAGGTATTTGTCATCCACGGTAGCTGGTGGGATGTTAAAGTCTTTCCGTAGCCGATCGGTCCTCTCCTTCCAGGGTGAGGTGTTTCTCTCTAGAGAGAGTTAAGTCTCTTAGACAGTTTTGGCTGCTCTGAAGAGGTGACAATGGAAGATGATCTAACTAAGCAGTGGGAAGGATTCAGTCTTACTGAGAAGGAAAAAGAGGAAGTTGTGTTGCCTTCAAACGTGAACGGAAAAACAGAACAATATGGTAAATTTTGTCTGCTAGTCATGATCATTGCAGAAAGACCAGTCAACCGAGAAGCTTTCAAGTCTACAATGGCCAAGATATGGAGATGCGAGAGCTGGATCAAGTTCTCAGAAGTAGGTTTGAACAAGTTTCTAATCGAGTTTAATAAAGAGAAAGACCTGCAGAAAGTGATCAGGGGTAGGCCCTGGTCTTTTGATAGATGGCTACTGTGTTTGCAAGTCTTTGAAGGGAACAAGTCTATAAATGATGTTCCTTTCAATAAAGAGGAGTTCTGGGTGCAAGCATACAACATTCCATTAGCCAGTATGACCTACGAGGTTGGAACTCAGATTGGAGGAAGCATTGGAAGAGTCATTACTGTCCAGGTGGACGATAGAGGGATTGGGTGGGGAAAATTCTTGAGAATGAGGGTAGAAGTTAATATATCAGAAGCTCTACGCAGGGGTGTGTTCTTGACATTAGCAGGCAAGAAATCTTGGGTTGCACTCAAGTACGAACGTCTTCCTACTTTCTGTTTCAAATGTGGGGTGATCAAGCATACCAAAAATGGCTGCTCAGCAGGTTCACTTGGAGATAGCAAGTTGCAATATGGAGCTTGGTTGAGAGCCCCAGCAACGAAGGACAATGACAGCATGAACAAAGTATATGGCAATGGAGATGCTCAGCATCAGGGAGAAGACCAACCATGGAGGAAAGGAGACGAGGACAGGGATGAAGGCCCAGAAACCAACACCAAGTCAACTGCCGAATTCCAAGGAACATGTCCGCTTGATGTTGACAGCACAGGTATTGCAAAGGCTACTGAAAAGTGGGTCTTCCCTATGCTGTCTGCAAACACTGCTCAGATGCCGTTTAAGGAAACTCACCTTGAGCTGAAAGTGGAAAGTCCAAAACTGACTTCCCACGAGGGGAA
>QEOT01006976.1:86878-114281 GCA_003123785.1 Pterocarya stenoptera
GAGAGTCAATACCTTGCCAGCCATCAGTTCTGATCACAGTCCCTTATGGATAGAAATGGAACAGCTGAGACTTGGCTCCCATCGACATCAAAAGCCTTTCAGATATGAGGCAAGCTGGACTCTAAAGGAGGAGTGCTTTAAAACAGTGGAGGAAGCATGGAGTATGCCTCGAGTAGCAGCAAACAAAGCACAACATGTTGTTGAGGGCCTTAAGATATGCCAGCAGAAACTGACCCAGTGGAGTAAGCAGCAACAAGGCAATTTTAAAAGAGAGATCAATGAACAAATGGATCAACTCTCTAAACTCCAAGACAGGAACACGGGGCAGTTAAATGAGGCAATCAAACAAGCTCAGCAAAGGGTTGACAAAATACTGGAGGCTGAAAACATCAAGTGGAAACAGAGGGCTAAGCAGAAATGGCTGAGGGAAGGTGACAGGAACACAAAGTTCTTTCACCAGTGTGCAACACAAAGAAGGAAAACAAATGGGATCAAGAAGCTTGTGGACACTAATGAACAAGAAATTACCTCGAGGGAGGGTATCAACATGCTATTCCAGGAACATTTTACAGAACTCTTCACCTCTTCCAACCCCAGCTGCCCAACAACATGTATTGCAACACTAGAATCCCGAGTGAGTGAAGAACAGAACCAGATGCTAACCAAACCTTACTCAAATCAAGAGGTTGAAGATGCTCTCTTCCACATGAATGGATTAAGCTCCCAGGACCAGATGGCTTTCCTGCAATTTTCTATGAAAAACATTGGGCAGTAGTGGGACCTCAAGTGTGTGAAGCAGTTTTGAATATCCTTAACTCTAATGGCAGCATGGGGAGCATCAACAGCACCTTCATAGCCCTCATTCCAAAGAAGAAAAATCCCTCAAAAGTAACAGATTTCAGGCCAATATCCCTCTGTAATGTACTCTATAAACTCATTTCTAAAGTCATAGCAAATCGACTAAAAAAGGTGCTGCATTGTATTATATCTCCTTCACAATCTGCATTCATTCCAAATAGATTAATTACTGATAATGTAATTGTTGCCTTTGAGGCTTTGCACACAATGAAATGCCGAATGACAGGGAAAGAAGGCTATATGGCTCTAAAGTTAGACATGAGCAAGGCCTACGATAGGGTGGAGTGGTGTTTCCTAAGGGCTGTCCTGTACAGGCTGGGTTTTTGCAGCAAATGGGTGGAATTGGTGATGAAGTGTCTAGAAACTGTCTCCTATTCTCTTCTTGTGAATGGTGTACCTCAACCTGAGTTCTCTCCCACTAGAGGCCTAAGACAAGGTGACCCTTTATCACCCTATCTTTTCATTATATGTGCTGAAGCATTGAGCAATTTAATCCACAAAGCAGAGGAAAGCAGGATGCTGCATGGGGTTCCTGTTGCAAGAGGCCAGATTAGAATATCTCACCTTTTCTTTGCAGATGATAGCCTTCTGTTTTGCAAGGCAACTGCAATTGAATGGGGTAGGCTGTTCCACTTGCTCAAAACATATGAGATGGAATCGTGTCAAAGATTAAACATAGAGAAAACCTCTATAATGTTCAGTCAAAACACAGCAAGGTCCACTCAAGAACGTATTCTGTCTATTGCTGGAATGAGGTCAGCCATGACATATGAAAAGTATTTAGGTTTACCTTCGGTGGTGGGGAGAAATAGACTAAGCTCCTTCACAAGCATTTTGGATAACATCAGAACAAGACTCAGCAATCACAAAGTCAGAACACTATCACAGGCAGGGAAAGAAATCTTCATAAAAGCAGTTCTCCAATCTCTTCCTACCTATACTATGAGTGTTTTCAAGCTGCCAAAAACTCTACTTCAATCCATCAATAGTGTCATTCAAAACTTCTGGTGGGGCGAACAAGATAAGGAGCATAAAATTCACTGGATTTCTTGGAAGAGAATGGGACAAGCAAAATCAGCAGGGGGATTGGGATTTCGGGACCTGGAATGCTTTAACTATGCTATGCTCTCTAAGCAATGCTGGAGAGTAATTCAAGATCCAAACTCACTACCAGCTAGAGTGTTAAAGGCCAAATAATTCCCCTTATTGACATTTCAGACAGCAAAGGTGGGATCTAAACCTTCATACATATGGAGAAGTCTGTTGGCTGCCAGGCATGTTCTAGAGGCTGGTTCCTTTTGGTGGGTGGGCACAGGGTCTGAAATCTTTGTTTGGAAAGATAAATGGCTAGACCAAACTAATCCAAGAAAAGTCACCAGTCCAGTTAAGAATCTAGAGGGAAGTGCAAAGGTGGCTGAATTGATAGATCCTGTAACTAAGGAGTGGAAAACAGATTTGATCCAAGATACTTTCGAGGAGAGGGAAGCTAAATTGATCTTAGAAACTCCTGTTAGTGCTATGCATACCAGGGACAGAATTATATGGCATGGAACTAAGGATGGCTCCTTTTCAGTAAGGAGTGCATACCATTTGGTAAAGGCTAGGGAGATGGCAAACCAAGGCCAAGCCTCAACCAGCAATGGCCTCAAGGAAGTTTGGAACAAGATCTGGAAGTTGCAGGTCACACCTGGGGATAAAACCTTCCTATGGAGAGCATGCCAAGAGGCTCTCCCAACTCAATCCAATCTGTTTAAGAAGAAAATTGTGAGTGACCCCCTATGCCTTATTTGCTGCAGAGAAGAGGAAACTGTCCAACATGCATTATGGGGTTGTGTAGCAGCCATGGATGTGTGGAGTCAGTGTTCCAAAAGGTTACAAAAATGTTCCATCCCTCGAACATCTATGATACAGCTATTTGATTCATTAACCATGGTACTGAGTACAGAGGAAATTCAAGAGTTTGTGGTGGTAGCAAGGAAGATTTGGTGGAGGAGGAACTCTTTTATCTTTAAGCAGGAATTCTCCCACCCAAACCTCGTAGTAAGAGAGGCAAGATCAGTGTTAGACATGCTGGTAGAGCAGCCTATAGAATGGAGTAGCAGCATCAACCAAACTTCCTCCACAGGTGACTCCTGGCAAGCACCACCAGGGAATTGTTTCAAGGTTAATTGGGATGGGGCAATCGACAAGCTGAACGGCATGGTTGGTGTTGGAGTGGCAATTAGGGACAGCTCAGGTCAGATTATAGCAACATTGAGGCATAGGAAGAAGCTTTTCCCTGACCCCTTACTAGCAGAATCTTATGGGGCTCTACAAGCTGTAAAATTGGCAATGGAGATTGGTTTGCAACAGATCATACTCGAGGGTGACTCCTTGCAAGTCACAAAGGCATTGGTTGAAGATAGAGAAGTGTTGAGTAGCTCCAGCATGTTCTGGAGTGAAGCCAGGTTTTATTTAATGTCATTTGCTAAATGGGATGTTTCTCATGTTAGGAGAAATGGAAATCTTATAGCCCATTTACTTGCAAAGGATGCTCTTACCATTTCTGATCTTATTGTAACTATGGAGGATTCTCCTCCTTGTATCTCATCATTTTTATAATGGAATGGATTAAGGGTTTTATCTCCAAAAAAAAAAAAAAAAAAGTCTTTCCGTAGCCTTCTAGGTATACTGCAATGACGCCACACTTTAATGCTGACGTCGTCATGTAACAATAGCTGCCGATCCTAGTTTTTGTGTGTTTTTTTTTTTTTTTTCATTCATTTTTGGGAATAAAAATATTTTAGTACAAATTATAAAATATATTTTCAGGTTTTTTTTTTTCAAAGAGTCAGTAGCCACATAGGAATCTCGTTCCGAATTTATTAAAAGATCCTCATTTGTGATGGAAAAATACTATAAACAACATCACGATACTTTAAAATTTATAAAACATAACGCTATAAACTAATTTCAAAATTAATTTTCCAAACGAGCCAAAGAAACCAAGAAACCTAAACAAAAAACTATAAATATACCATATAAGTGAGGTCCACTCAAACATGCCTATAAAACAGCAACAAGACCCAAAAACGATTACTTCCTCGTGGGCGGGAGGCCCAAAGCATAAATGAATTTTCATCTCTCTTTACAGACTATTATTTTAACAATACCGTCTATCAGAATTTTGTAAGATAATCAAACGGAGATCTCGTATGGTGGGTAAGATAGATAATCAAACGAGGAAAATTAAAAATTTTAAAATTTTTTAAATAAACTATATCAAACGAGGAATATTAAAAATTTTAAGAATTATATCAAATTTTAACTATCGAAATATAGAAAAAAGAAAGTTCCAAAACTTGAAAAAATTAAAAACTACAAAGGCATGCAAATAAATGAAAATTTTAAAAATCAAATAAATTAAAGCCGAAAATCGGGGAAAAATACAAATCTACTAAAGTATATCTTAAAGAATATAACATTTTAAAAAGTTTTTTTTTTAAAAAAAGGAAAAAGAAAAAAGGTCGTTGGGACAATTCAAACATTGCTTAGGTTCTACACCAATTAAGCAATCTAAATTGCGCTTTAGCTGCAAAAATTGAGTTTTATTATAAGATAGATAGTTGTCTTGGGCACTAGCATCCAGCGTAGGGAAATAAGTGTGCATTTATACTCGTAATTAAAGTAAAATTATTGTAATTACTAAAGACAATGTGTTGAAAGTGTTTGATAAAATCCCTAGTCACCTGTGAGTGCCAAGTATCACCACCTAGATTTTTTTAGAGGAATCCATAACTATTTAGAGTTTTCTAATTTTTTATAAATTATTCTAGAATCTTGTAGAATGTTGAAGAGTTATATCGAATACTCTAGAATAGTGTAGAATCCTTATAAAGATAGTAGAGTTGTATGGAATACTTTAGAAGAGTGTGGAATCCCTTGTAAGAGAGTCTTGTAGATATTTCTAGAATAATGATCTAGAACATTCTTTCCCTTGGATTGGTGACAAGTGTCACAATCCTAGCCATTCATTTTACCAAGAGGTCCCTATAAATAGAGGGAATCCTCATTTGTACAAGGCACCAAGCAATAAGAGCAACAAAATTCTCTAGAGCCTCTCTCTCTACTTTCTCACTCTAGATTTGTTCTCTTTGTCTTGAGTCACTTAGAAGGCTTACTTAGGAGTTTTGTGGGGACAAATCCTCTTAAGGCCGCACGAGACGTGAGAAGAAATTCTAGGTCCGTGACACAAGAGTCTTCTCAATCTTATTTATAGTATGTTATGGTAGTCAAATACAATTATAGTTTCTAGGTTAATAATTACCATACTATAATGATCAGTGATTTAATTATAGTTATGTATCTATGCAAAGGAACATCCGTGAGCCTAATATTTTTCTTTTAGGCTGTTTGGATCGAGAAGCGATCTCAATTCATCAATTTTATTATTATAATTGTTTTTAAATTTTCACACAAAATATAATAAATAATTTAATTTTTTTAAATATTAAAATAATATTAATATTAAAAAATAATATTTTATTCAATTTTTAACTTTCATTTAAATTTATTTCATTTCAATTCACTATCTAAATGCTACTTTAAAGTTAACATAGAAGAACTTTCAAGATCGAGCAACCTAAGCAACACACCATTTGAAATTACTTGTCATTTTCTCAAACTCACGTGCCATAAAATCAGGTAAAATTTAGCTTCTACTTAAAAGAACTTGTCACCAAACACAAATTTGCAAGTATGATTTAAAAAGAATATATTGCATGCATATATGCTCCAAACCATATTTATAGCTGCGTGATCAGAAATTTACGCACTGGGCTTTTATTATAATAGCCAACCCTTTTTTTTTTTTTTTTTTCTTTTCATTTTTTTTTAACCAAACATTCATTCATTCATAAAACTTCAATACTTATTATTTTGATCAATCCAAAGAGAATGATCAACAAAAATAGAAATATGCTCCCACCATATAAAAATATTATCAACATTTCATAACGTGCTAATCTATGAGCTACCTCATTCTTCATTCGATGCACATGTTGGACTTCAACCTCTTGAAAATGTTTTAGCAAACTCTTAGCTTCCATAATAAGATTACCATATGCTAGCAAAGAATCTTGTTCATTTTTAAGTTCTTAAACCAGCAGCATACAATCACTCTAAACAACTAGTTATTGAAAATCCAAAGTGGACAACCAGTTGTAACCCTCTTAATAAGGCCAACAATTTAATGGTAGATGGATTCTCCACCTCATTTTCAATCTTGCTTGGAGCCATCACTAGTTTACCTTTGTCATCACGAAGTACCACCCCCACACCAGCCTTTCTTACATTTGAAAACACAGCTCCATCCACATTCAATTTTAGAAAAACTCTTGGAGGAGGACTCCAACTGCATACTCTTTTGGCACTCTTAGTTGATGAACTTCTTAAATCAGTAAAAGTTTTATGCATAGACAGAGAATGCTTTATAACCTACTCGGGCTAAAGCAAAAGTTGTTCCATCTGCATCTTATTGCTTTGAACCACAAGCCCTAGGTTATAAGAAAGAACAGCTAAACTCTGACTTTTTTCCTCTATCAAGAATAAAATTAGTCACAGTCATGAAATCCAAGTCTAGAGGCAACTGCTACATCACAGGTACATAATTCTTCCATAAACCTTTGAAAGATGGACAAGAAACTAAGGCATGATGAACATCCTCAGGAGCTACCTTGCAGAAATAACATCTATCTTCCATGCATAAGAGGGATGTCCTAGCTTAGAGTCAAAAAAATTTCCTTGTAGAAAGTATCTTGCTTTAAAGATTTGCTGTAAAAGGGAACCCTCAATTTGTAAAATTCTCCATCTCACTTAGCCAAAAGTGTCATATTAAAAAATTGTAAATCTTTAAAGCTCATCCCTCCTCTAAACTTAGATTGACACATACGATTACACCTCATCCAATACAGTTTTTTCTCATTATTTTTCTGTCATCACTAGAACCTTGTCATCATCCTTTCCAATTCCTTTCAAAAGCTAGTTGGTAACTTGAAACAACTCTTGGCATATGTGGGAATGGATAAGGCAACAACTTTGATCAACACCTATCTTCCCCCTAAGACAACAATTGTTCTTTCCAGCTTTGTAATTTATTCCATACCCTACTCTTAATGTCAGCAAAGGCCCTTGATTTTGACTTGCCAACCACGTTAGGCAAGCCTGGATACTTTTCATAATTCTGAAAAGAGCTAACACCCCACAAACTCATCAACTATCTTTGTTTATCCTTTCTCACATTCCTTGAAAAAATCATAGCAGTTTTTTGTCTATTAATTTTCTTACCAGAGGCAAACTCATATTTTTCCAGAATAGATTGAATACTCCTTGTTGTGCTAACACCTGGCTTACAAAAAATGATGCTATCATCTACGAAGAGAAGGTGATTAATCTCAGGAGCTCCTCTACAAACATCTATCCCCCTGATTGTGCTATCCCTCTCAGCACTTTTTAATAGACCAGTTAAGCCCTCTGTGCATAGAAGGAAGAGGTAAGGGGACAGTGGATCCCCTTGCCTTATCCCTTTACTTGGAAAAATAGGGTCATAAGGCAAACCATTCACCAAAAATGAAAGGGAAATAGTTCTAATGCACTCCATAATCAACTTCACAAAGTTATGAGCAAAACCAAGTTTCAACATAATCATTTCTAAGAAACCCCATTCACCCTATCGTAGGCCTTGCTTATATCCAGTTTCAAAGACATATACTTTGTTTTCCCTTTCCTCTTATTCCTTAAGTAGTTCACAAGTTCATAAGCCACTAGCACATTATCAATTATCAACCTTCCAGACACAAAAGCTCATTGTGACTCAAAAATAACATAGAGCAACACCATTTTTAGTCTATTTGCAATAACCTTATAAACCAGCTTGCAGATTACATTACAAAGGCTAATAGGGTGAAAATCAACAACCATTTCACAACGTTTCTTCTTAGGAATCAAACTCATAAGGGTATGATTAAGTTCAGAAGGCAACACACCTAAATTTAATGACTGGAGCACAATTGAAGGCACTGAATTGCCCACGACATGCCAATACTTTTGGTAGAAAATTCGTGACATCCCATCTGGTCTAAGCACCTTTGTTGGGTGCATTTGTTGGAGGGTAGCATTAACTTTATCAACATTATAAATCTTAGTAAGATCTCTATTCATCTCATCATTAACTTTAGCTCTATATTCTCCAGAATATTCAAATGTCCCCTCTGTTTAGAGGCAGTAAAGAGGGGTCTAAAATAGTCTATAACAAGATTATTCTTGTGCTTACCCTCATACCATAACCCTCTATAA
The DNA here is from genome assembly GCA_003123785.1 of Pterocarya stenoptera. NCBI lineage: Eukaryota > Viridiplantae > Streptophyta > Magnoliopsida > Fagales > Juglandaceae > Pterocarya > Pterocarya stenoptera. The sequence goes on from QEOT01006976.1 coordinate 95,069, forward strand.
TCTTTTAACTTTCTAATGAAATTTTTCTTCCTTCTCAAAGAGGCTTTAGAATGGAAATACCTGTATTCTGATCACCTTCCTTGAGCTAATGCATCTTGGATATCTGTCTCCACATAACCTCTTCCCTTTCTAACTAGATTTGGACCTCTTCTCTAGCAGCCTTCAGTCTCACATGGTCAGACTGTGATGCCTCTATTTGATGCAGTTGTTCTAGTCTCTTCCTAGCATTATTCAATTGGTCTCTAACATGTCCAAAACTTGACTTATTCCACACAACCAATTTCTCACTGCAGCCTTTAATCAATCCCATAACATCCAGCATACTATCTCCAACACCTCTTCTATCTCACAGATCCTTAATAATTTGGGCACACTTTTCATCTCCCACCCAAATAGCCTCAAACCTAAAAGGTATTTTCCTCCTCATCATAACATCCTGCACCTTAGTATCAAACCATATTGGAAAATGATCTGAATATATTGCAACCCCATGTGTCACCACAACTTGTGGAAATAAATGATCCAGTTGTTAATTTCCTAAGAACCTGTCCAACCTTTCACTATTTTCCTCACCATCACCTCGCCCATTACTCCAAGTAAGCTTAGGGCCTCTGTAGCCCACATCTCACAGAGAGCAGTATTGTAGCACTGTTCTAAAATTCACCATTTGTGTTTTAGGCCTTAGTCTTCCACCTCTATTTTCTGATAGGTCTAGTATCTCATTAAAATCTCCACATAACAACCAAGGGTAACCTTCCCCCCCGAAAAGACCTTATTAAATTACATGTCTGAGCTTTACTGGCTGTATTAGGATTCCCATAAATCCCCGTAGAAAACCATTCATTTGAAAGACCATTTCTAATTACTGCATCAATATGAATCTAGAGAAAGATTCAATAGAGAGGTTTATCTCCTTCTTCCAAAGTAAAGCTAAACCTTCATTTCGCCCAACACAATCAACCGAAAGACAATTAACAAAACCAATACTAAACTTACATTTCTCCATAGCTCGTGCTTCAACTTCATCTTCGGTAGGAACACTAGGTCGGGATCTTGCTTCTTGATCAAGTCTTGAAGGGATCGAATTCCCTGTGGGTTCCCAAGCCCATGGGAATTCCAAAAAATGATTTTCATGGTTGTCGGCAGGCCTGGGAAACAGCCTCTACCGATAAAATGACTTGCAACTCAACAAGACCATCCTCATAGTGACCCTCAACTAAACTTATCTTCTGTTTCTTCCTAGGTAGTATATCTCCTTCAACCTTCGAATTCTACAATTTTCTCTTCTTTGCACCAATACTCTCCTTTCTGTTAGACGAAGTAGCATGGTCCTTCGTCAATTTCCTCTTCATTTACGTGGGCCAATTACAGGCCAAGCTTCTGTCTACTGCCCATCTACCAAACCCACATTCTTCTGGCCCATACCTTTCTCACTGCTATGTGGGCCCACCAAGCCCACATTCATTCGACCCATCACCTTTTCACAGCTACCCATCTCCTCATCTCCAACATTGTTGAAAGATTCCTTGTATAACCGTAAACCTCGTGATTCCCACAACAAATCTTCCATACCTGCATTATGTCCATGCTCACATTAGTTCCCTAGGGCCTTTCCACTAGGTACGTATGGTGTAACGGTTATTGCTTGGTGTGACGTAGCCCAAATATTCTCCTGATGTTCCCCTGTGACCGACGTACCACCAACTGGTGGTTGTACATCCCCCACTAGTGACTGTTTTCGGCGAGTTTTCTCTGTAGAACTACTCCTACTTTCCCCAAATTTCCGTCCTCGACCCTTACCACGTAGCCACTGACCATATGGAAACTTCCCATCCGTCTTAGTAGGTTTCAGAGAAAGTTCACATTCTCGAAGACCATGCCCTAGTGTGCCACATCCATAGCAAAAATTCGACAATCTCTCGTATGAGAACCGAACCCAGTATGGTACATTGGATTCAATACACTTCTTCTTCCCCCTCAGCAAAGGTTTGGTAATATCCATGCATACACGAACTCTCATGAACTCCCCCCATGCCATCTCCTCTTGAAGAATATCAACTTCCTCAACTCGTCCAATAGAACTGCCAACTAGTTTACCAATATACTCAGTTCAAGCCATTAATGATAAATCATGAATCCTTACCCAAAATGAGGCCTCTGTCAACAATAACTAATGAACTTGCTGAGAGCCATCAAAATTTTTAACCAACACCAATTGTTTATCGAATGACCACGGAGCCTCACGAATGACCTTCTCTTTATCTCGAACATATTCAAATTCAACAATAGTAAATTTCAAATCCAAGTCTTGAAGCTTCACAGATTTCACTGGTTGCCAAATTTTCTTCAAAGTTTGTTTAAAAGCTTCCCTATTTTAGTGCTGGTTGGTCAGCAACTGAACTATCAAACATTTTTTTTCCTCTAACAACGCTATCTTGTAGTATCTCAGCCTCAACATGAATAACTTCCTGCTCTGTCTTCGTCAAAGATAGATTTCCATACATTCGCTTCAAATCATCCTCCATAACAGCGAAAATAGAAAAATAGAGTTTGCTAAACACCTATACAAAGATAGGAGAGAAAACCCCTACTCACAAGCCGAGAGACGATACTTTTTCCCTCTCTTTTGGAGAAATAGAATGAATAGAAAAATTCCAATGACATCAGACATTATCTTAGCCAAACTACATTCAAAGGTAATTCAAAAGGAAAGGCACCTTGTAGTAACATTACATACAATGGATTTTACTTTCGTTTTTCTCATCTTCTAATATAATTTTTACTTGGATGAAAATTAATATTATAATAAGGGTGTTGCTGTGGTGCCGCTCAATTTTGATTGTTGGGTATGCCTCTAGTGCAAATTGTAGTTTTCCTCTTTATCTTTCAAATATTTCTAAACTTCTTTAAACATTTTTTTTAAAATATCAATTTACTAATAATCATTTTTACTATTAAGAAAAAAAATTTAAAATAAAATAAAATACATGAGCGATCAAATTGAGGGGAAGCACAGGGAACATATTATCATTTTCCTTCAAATGTATATATGAAGGGAAGTGACTAGATGATTGGAGTCAGAAGACCAAATAATTGGAGTGATTGTACAGGTAAGTAAATAAAAGTAAGTAAGTAGGTAAATAATTAAATTTTGGGGCAGATAACTAGAGTCCAATGATGACTAGAATGCAAGTTGTAAGTAAGTAATAATTAATTGAAGTAGAAAGAAAGTAAGCAAAATAACATACTCAAAATACTCACGAATTAGCAATTGAAATAGTTGTAGTTCTCCATTTCATGAACAACAATACATGAAAATATTAGGTGAGTAAATAAAAAGAAGTAAGTAAATAATTAAATTGACCAGATAATTGGAATCCAAAGGGACCAGATCTAACATCCCAATTGAAAGCCCAAGCCATATTGCTTATACTCCAAAAAGACTTATTAATGAAATAGCTGGAGAACCTTATAAAGAGCAAGAATCTCTCATTCTCAAGTAATGTGGGATCCTATAAACCACCTACCATTATCCTTATTATATGAGTTATTACAATCTACTTCTTTAAATGCCCGACGTCCTTCTCGTGTAGTCTGTCATAGGTTGTACAGCTCAAGTCCCACATTTTTGGTTGAGTTAAGTTCTGATACCATTTATAACGTCTCAATGAAAGATCCAAACCACATGACTTATACTCCAAAACTAGTCAATAATATAATTGAAACAATATTAGAACCTTATAAACAACAAAAACTTCTCATTCCCATGAAATGTGGGATCACATACACTACTTACTATTATCCTTATCATATGGAATATCACACTAGATGATTGGAATACAAATTGTAAGTAAGTAATAATTAATTGAAGTAGAAAGAAACTAAGCAAAATAAAATACTCGTACTCACGAATTAGCAAATGAAATAGTTGTAGTTCTTCATTTCAGATGAACAACAATACGTGAAAATATGAGGTAAGTAAGTAAATAATTAAATTCTAGGACCAGATAACTAGAGTCCAAATGGACTAGATGACTGAAGTGCAAGTTGTAAGTAAGTAATAATTAATTGAAGTACAAAGAAAGCAAGCAATAAAAAAATTCTCCAAATACTTACGAATTAGCAACTGAAACAATTATAGCTCTCCATTTCAGATGAACAATAATACGTGACAATATTTAGGAATTATAAGAAAGCAGAAGAAAATAATGATTCTTAGCTTCTGAATCTCCTCTCCGAAAATAAAATGTTCTATCTTTCAACAAGGCAAGCACCCTTATATATGTAAAGGGGTGGATTACTAGTATAATGAACAGTAAATTTGACTTTTTAACTATTCATTTGACCATAGAAAAGTTACTAAAAACAATGGTAAATCAACAAGAATCTCCGACTAAGCAAAAATTAGCAGCGCAAATCAAGGGGTCTTTACCAGGAGTTTTTAATAATAATGTGATATTTTTTGTTGACTTGTACCAACATCAATAATTTCATTATTCTTGAATGGGGATCAATCACCGGCCAACCTTGGGGTGGTTTCCGGATCATCACTAAAGACATTATCATAAAGATAAGTATTATTAACAAAGGCTTTAGAGAATGCTTTAGATTCAACATTAGAATTATCATTATCATTATCATTATCATCCTAAAGGAACTTCTTTAACAGATAAATTAAGTTATTTTTCTCGATTCCTTGGAGAACAAACTTCTTCTTGGACTTAGCAAATTACTTAATTTTCTTTGAGTCCTATGTTTTTATGCCTAAGCAATAGGGTATTCAAGCTCTTGAACCAAAGTTTTAGCAATAGGAAATCTATTGGAAAATCTTCAATGATTCCTAAATTTAGAGATATGAGAGGAAAATCTCAGTTAAGATTATCAATCACATCTTGGGTATGAGGAAATTTATCCCACCATTTGACGAATCCATTGGGAGTAGGGATTTCATTTTTCTTAGCATAACTCCATTTCAAGATCTAATAATTTTTGTATTTTTTGCAGAAGTGGAGGGAAATAGGAAACTTTTGTCCATGCCGATCAGTCTTGTAAATAGTGGCGTAGTATTTAATGGCACCTTTGAGTTTGTCAGGAAAAATTTCTGAAATTGGCTCAAATTGTGTCCACCATCTCAGAAACCACAAAGATAATTGAAAATTGAACTTTTTATCAAAGTTAATAAACCATGAATGAGACATCTTAGTATCTTGGAATAACTTGAATTTGAACTAGGCTTTAATGTAGTCATAGTAATAATAGGAAATATCTGAATCTGGGATCTTCTTGACAACATAAGGATGGGTTTCCCATTTAATTATCCAAACATTGTGGTAGATCAACTTAATTTGATTAGTTTTATCGAAAATGAGTTTAATCAGGATGGATTGGGTTTGGTGGAGAATAGAGGAGTAGTATTGGATGCAGGGAGAATCAATGGGTCTTTATTTGGGGTCTTCAATAATAATGTGGTATTTTTTGTTGGCTTGTACCAACGTCAATAATTTCATCATTCTTGAATGGGGGATTAATCACTGGATAGCCTTGAGGTAGTTTTCCGAATCATGTCCAAAGACATTATCATAAAGATAAGTATTATCAACAAAGGCTTCAAAATATGCTTTAGACTCACCATCCAAATTATCATTATCATCCTGGAGGAACTTCTTCAACAAGATAAATTAAATCATTGTACTTGATTCCTTAGAGAACATACTTCTTCTTGGACTTAGCAGATTTACTTGATTTCCTTGAGTCCTATGTGGTTTTGCCTGAGCAATAGTGTATTAAGACTATTGAACCAAAGTTTTAGCAATAGGAAAATCTGTTGGGAAATCCTCAATGCTTCCTAAATTTGGAGAGATGAGAGGAAAATTTCAGCTAACATTATCAATCACATCTTGGCTATGAGGAAATATATCCCACCATTTCACGAATCAATTGCGAGCAAGGATTTCATTTTTCTTAGCATAATTCCACTTCAAGATCTAGGGATTTTTGTATTTTTTGTAGAAGTGGAGGGAAACAGGGAACTTCTATCCATGCTATCAGTCTTGTAGATAGTGACAAAATATTTAATGGCACCATTGAGTTTGTCAGGGAATAGTTTTAGAATTAGGCCAAATTATGTCCACCATCTCAAAAACCATAGAAGGAATTGAGAATTGAAAGTTTTATCAAAGGTAATAAACCATGAATGAGACATCTCAGTATTCTGAAATAATATGAATTTAAACTAGGCTTCAATATTGTCATAGTAGCAATAGGAAATATTTTAATCAGTGATCTTCTTGACAACATAGGGATGGGTTTCCCATTTTATTAAGTAAACACTATGGCAGATCAACTTAATTTTATAAAAAAATGGGGTTTATCAGGATGTATTGGGGCTGGGTCAGAATAGAGAAGTATTATTGGAGGTTCTTCTGAGTATTGTTAAGAATCCAACAAAAACCAGGCAGAAAATATCCAAAGGCAATTTTGGATGGATCAGTATATATTGAATGATTATGTTCAATATAAAACAAGTTTTGACTATATTGCTTTTGGACATAATAAGTCCTTGAAGCCTGATTTTTGTCAACATAGGAAGACTGAATAGATTGATAGGATTTACCAATGGCAATTGCCATATGGATCATGTGAGGTGGCCAAAGTGGAGGAGAAACTGGTCTTAGCATTAGTTAGACTATCTAAGGTACTAAACTGGTTAGAAATATCAAGTGGAGAAGCAGGCTCATATTTCACTTGTTGCCTATTAGGGACAAGACATGTGAAACTTGCTTATCATTTTTGCTTGTCATGATTCTGCAGAAATTTACAAGTAAATTAGGGATAGCATTTGGGAAAGCCTTAATGTATTAATTTATCAAAATAAAATACACTTAAAATAACTTGTCATCGGGCAAAAATATGTTTTGAAATAATATTCTCAACATCTTTTTCTAATACATATTTAGCACTTTTATAATCAATACGTAATAGAAATTTTTGATTTAATAAATCTCTTTGAAATTTAGAAATACATAGTACTATAAATAAATTTTTTTTCTTAATAATACTATAATTAATTTGTGCACTATTCCAGACTCCAAAATGGAAGCCAACAATTTGTTCGGACGAATCTCGTGAAATGATTTGTTTTAGAATGCCACTATACCCAATGTCGGAGGCATCAGTTTCAACGGTTTTGAAAAATTTAATAGTAGGAATACCATGACAATATAGAGTTTTGACATGGGAATTTATCAGAAAATTGGATGGATCTATTAATAGGGCAAATTTGTTCTTCATGGATACCATAACCAAGGAAAGAAATTTTAGTTTGAAATAATTTAATTTTCTTAGCAGAGACAACAAGACATTTTCTTTTGATGACTTCCAAAATCTAATACAAATATTTCCAGTGTTCATCAATAGATATAGAGGAGATAAGGATATCATCAATATAAACAATGGAAAAATGAGTAAATGAATTGAAAATATCATTCATGATATTCCGGAACTCACTAGTTGTATTCTTAAGACCAAAGAGCATAACATTTCACTCTTAATATCCCAATGGACTAGTAAAAGCTGTTTTGTATCTTTCATTCTCACTAATCTGGATTTGCTAGAAATCATATTTCAAATCAAACTTGGAGAAAACTGAAGTTGCTAAAAGTCTATGGATCAGGTCTTAGGCATAACATTGCACTCATAATTTCCTAAATGAGTGGTAAACGTAGTTGTGTACATATCGTTCTCACAAATCTAGATTTGCCAGAAACTATATTTCAAATCAAACTTAGAGAAAATTGAAGCGTCACTAAATCTATGGATAGGTAATACTTATTGGTAATAGGATACCTAATCCATTCTAATATCTTATTCAGAGGTTTGTAATTAATAATTAGGAGAGTAGTCCTTCTCTCGATCTTAGCATTTTTCTTAGCATAGAAAGCAACACAAGATCATGGTGATTTACTGTGCCTAACAATCTTTTTAGCAAACAAGTTATGGATTTCATTTTTGCAAAATTTTGAACTCTCACTACTCATTTCAATAGGTCTGGCTTTACTAGGAGGAATTTTCTTTTTCAGAAAAATGTTTTAATATAAGGCAAATCAACAATATGTTTATTCCTATGCTAGAAAACATTAGGAAGATAGCATTATCAACAATTTTTATTTATTTATTAAAACTATCAATTTTTTATTGTAAAAATTTACCACATAATTATTTAGTGATTTTTTGGTATTTGATTTTTTGTTGTGTCAAATATTTAGTCTTTAGAAGAAATCAAAGCGTTTAAACCTTTATCCGTATCAATGTCAAACTTTGAAGCAAACTCGAATTTTATTTTCTTCCCAAAAGGGTCAGTAGTAATGACATCATGTTCAGTAAGAAAATAATATACAGAAGATATACAATGCATACTTAGAATCGGTTATATATTTAAAAAGAATAGAAAGAATTTTAAAACAGACATTATCTTGACAAACATGAGCATTATTCAATTCATATTTAATCTTCATTTGAGAATGATTAGCAGAAAATAAATTTTCAGTGGACTTTTCATAGCATTAACTAGGAATAATCTTTCTTGGAAATAGTTCATATCAACTCCTGAACCAATCAAAGCAACAACTTTGAACTCAAATTCATGACCAACAACAATCTTTACCTTGAAAAACCATTTTAACGGAATGAAGCGGTTAATTAAACATACGTTATCAGTATAAAAAATAGGTCCCTAATGATTGGGACCAGTACATCATTTTGCTCATCAGTATAGAAAACACTGTGTTGATGTTTCTCAATTTTCAAAAGTAACAACTCTTATTTAAGAGAGTTATTATCAGTTTTGATATTGTTCAACTCACTCTTGAATTCATTTTTTTTATTTTTATAAAAACAATCTCATACTGAGATCGTTAACATAAATTTTTTTGGATTTTCTTTTCATTGAATCTTTCCAAAGTTTCACCGAGACTAGTTTTTGGTTTATCGGGTTTCTCATGGTGTTCTTTCACCATGGTTTTTTTTAAGCTTTTGGGTATATTCTTCCTTAAGCTTAGGGTTGATAATTTGGCTAATCAAAAGGTTTTCTTGTTCTTCACCCTTGGTGAATATATTAATGGTTTGCAAGAATCTATACAACTAGATGTAATATTAGGAGAATCAGACTCTTCAGTAGCAAAGTGGTAGCTAGAATCACTTGTACTGAGTTCATCGATACCAAATGATTCATAAGATCTTGATTCCAAAATACGAATAAGTTCTTCTTTAATATTGCTATCAATGTTTAGCTGATTTATCCTCTTTTTCATCCTACTAGATTTTCTAGCATAGTCTTTACTTAATTCACCATACTTGCCACAATTAAAACATTTTCCTTTAGCAGGATTGAGTAAATTGTTTTTTGAAAACATATTTTTTCCAATAAAAATCATCACATTTTTTAGGCGTGTATTTTTTGGATTTATAGAACTAATCAGAATTTTTGTAAACAGATTTTTTTCTTTTTTTTTTTCTGGAAGGGGCAATAGGCAGGAAGTCAAATTATTCATAGAAATTTCTCATTTCACATTGGGCTTTCTTGGTGTTTTTCAAATGTTGTCGTAACATTTTTTTTTTATCATTACACTTGATACCAAGTTTTTTAGTAGCACTGATAATATCACCATATATGAAATTATCACGGTTAATCAGACCAGTAACATCGGTAAGTTCATCTTTGACTAGATGAGCAAAAAGACGAGGGCACTCAATAAATTTCTCTTTGAATAAGGTTTCAAACTATCATCCTTTATCATTACTTTAGAAATGAAAATATCTTGATATCATCTATAATCAGACATAATAGGACATCTTAATTTATTTAAATACTCACTTACACAAGTAGTAGTATTAGAAGGGGTATCAATAAATTGTTTAATAGTAGTGTAAATCATATTTTTAACACCATCAAGGATACCTGACCTATAGTAGCATAAAAAATAGGAAATTCATCATCATTATGCTTAACAACATTTCTGATGGTTTGTCTAGAGTCATCAATAAAGTACTTATCCCAACAATGACGAAGAGTAATGGAAAAGGTTTTTCAATTTTTTTTGGCTTGGTTAGTCTTAAGATTTAGACCTTGCTTTATTTCAGGTAAGTTGACCAAAGGTTTTTCAAACTTAATAGAAGAAATAGGTTTTTCAAATTTTTCTTTGATACGATTCATTGTTGACCAGGGACATGTAAAAAGTTTTTAACAAAATTATTTTGTTCAATAATCTTTTTTGTTTCAATAGAAGTAGGAGCATTTAAATAAAAAAAACAAGAATTTTAAAAGAATAAGCTTAAATCTCATATCCTTGATGGTTAATAATTACCGTCTCAAGATATGGATGGCTTGACCGGATAATAAATTTGTTTTTAATAACAAAATTTGATTTCTTGACCATACTTAAGCTACTTTTAGAAATGTTTCTTGAAATAGAGTACTTTTCAATAAAATCAAAAAATAAATATGCTTTTGCATATCATGCATTTTTCTTTTAATACGTAATTTTTCTTTGTCATCAAAAGTAACTTCATAGCATTTTCTTTTTTCTTTGTTTTTAACAGAACTATACTCATATAAAGAAATCAAATCAATTTCAAAAGTTATTTTAATCATTGATAACTGATTGTGAATAATAGAAGCAGCAAAATCAGAAGAAGTAGGAGACCTGAAAGAGGTCTCTTCTTCTTCTTCTTCTCCTCCTCCTCCTCCTCCTCCTCTTCTAACAACTTTTTATTTATTTTTTAGATAAATCCGCATTTTTAGTAGTATAATAAGCATTACTAACTTGGGAAATATTACTAGCTACTCATTCTAGCTTTAAATCAAGCTTAACTGCACTTTCTAGAAACTATTGAGATCTTGATCTCTTCTTATTAGGGCTGTACAACAAACCGGAGAACCAACCGTGATAGACTCAGACCGGTCGGCTGAGCTCGAAACCAGTCGAAACAGGTGGAGAACCGGTCAGCGTGCGGAACAAAATTGAGAAAACCGATATAGTTGTGTTTTAAACACAACAGAAATGACAACCAAACGACGTCGTTTTATTCATAACGTATTTAAAAAAAATAAATAGAACGACCCGTTTGGTTTAAACCAAACGGCGTCGTTTCGATATCAATCGGTCTTCTTCCTCGCGTCGTAGTTCTCATCCTCTCTTTCTCTCTTCTGCAACTCTTTCCCTCTCTAGTCTCTACTCTCTCAGACGAAGCTCGGTCTAAGAACCAACCATGAACCGCCACATAAATGAGGCATCGGCCGACGTCTACATTTCTCCTCCCCATCGACAGGTTTTCGGCCGATTTTCTCCCCCAAAACTTAAGCGTCGGTCGGCGGCGATTTTGCTCAAAAACAGCTCCGAAGGGGTCGGTTTTCACCGCTACTCCTTATTAGATTTTCTAAAGCAGAAGATCCAGCGAAGGAATTTCTTCTTTCATTGATCAATAAAGGTCTATTAACCTTAGAGTAATTCTAAATAGAAGCCACTATAGCGATGCACTCGTTGCACTCACTGCGTGGCTACCGTTAGATCTTTTTTTTTCTATCTTCTCTGTGTGTAGTCTAAATGATGCCACATCATGTGTGTAAAATGGCTTCTCCAAACAGTGGCTTCTATCTATATTTATTCTTAACCTTATTATCAAAACTTATCTTGACAGTACCATTAAGATATTTTTTAATATAATCAAGATTAATCTCATTAGAAATAAATTTAGCAAGCTGAGATTCATGCCATAATAACCATTCGTTAGGAAGAGTAACATCTTTCCAATAAATCATCTTTAAAATTTGGATCTTAGCATCAGGGGTAGTACTTTAGATTAACAAAGTTTTATCACCTGAATTTTTAAAACAGTTTGAGGATTTAAATTAGTTTTCAACAATTTATAGGAAATACAATAAACTATATAGCAAGGGGTTTACTTCATCCATATCATAACCAAATTTCAAATATTCAAAGTTAAAGTTTTAAGAATATTATGATCATCCAAAGCAAGGGTTAGATAAAAAAAGCAATCAAAATGCACAAAGCCACTAAATAAAAATGATTGAATCATATCGAAGTTTCAAATTTTTTGAATCTAGTATCTCTTAAACACAGTAGCACATAAGCATTTATATTTTATACCTTTACGAATAAGGGGGCTTAACAACAACTTGAACATAAACAATATGTAGAATTTATAACATTTAATAAGAAAATTATGAATGAATTTTCGATTAAACGGACAACATTTTTCATGGGTTTTGGATATAGCATAAGTTTATTTAACGGTCTTAACATTAAACTCGGTCTTTAAAGCAGACTAAACCCAATTAGTTTTGTAAATAACTTTAGCATCAATCTTAAAAATATTCCATTTGTTGAAACAAGGGCAATCAAATTTGTCATCAGAGTAGTCTTTTTCATTAATAATATCAAGGGATAAACTAGATGTGAAACTAACAGATGAATTGAATCTAAACATCATATTCATACTTACACTAAAACTCTAAGGTCAATACTTACTCATCATGTTTTTTTCTAGGCCTTGTTGCATTTTGTAATACATATCCTAATGAACCGAATACCGCTGATGCCGTATATTCCAAACGGGCCTTACTGTTTGGTCGTCGGAATTCACCCTAGACCAAGGTGGCGCCAACAGTGACAATAACAATAACTAGACACAACAAAATAAATAGCGAGAATAGAAAAATAGAAAGATAAGAAATGAATAAAGAAAAATAGCAACAATTCAAGTAAAATACAAGTTGTATATGTTACGGAGAAAGATCAAAATACACGGAGATCCTATCAGGGATTCACGGATCGTGCACCTAATACACGTGTATATGTTAAGGAGGAAGAGAAAAATATAATAAGTAATCTTTAATTATTTATTATGATATAAAAGTATTCAGTATTGTAATTATTGTGATTAATAAATTATATTATTAAATACATTCAGTATATATATTTGTATTGTTATTATTCTATGCTTTAAACTAACAGTAAATAAATAAAAGTCATGTGATTTTTTAATATAAAAATTATGATATATACAAATTTAACGTATGTCTTTTATAAAAACATAGGCTCTATTGTGATATGAAGTTTTTTTTTAATTATTATATCTTTTTTTTTTATATAAAAAGTTGACACTTATCTCCGACATTTTTTTTAATATTTTTTTTTCTCAAATTAGTAGGAAGGGACGATCTATTATAGCCCAGCGCAGGGATTAATGACACGTGTCCCTCACAAAACTATGAGCTTACACTCTGGTCTTTTCAATATGTTTTGATTTATTATTTATTTTTAATGAGTTGGCTGTCATGATCCGGTGACTGATATTCGTCCGTCAATCATCACGACTGCCCGGACCACGTGGGTCACCCAGCTATCCATCTCCATCTGGATACCCTATCTCTGCTTCTGATTGGACCGTTACGCAGTGACATCAATATTCGTGATCAAACCCCCCTGCTATCTTTGCTAGCCCTTTGATTCTCTATAACACGGCCTTCAAAGCTCCTCGTTTCAACCGAGGAATATCTTTTTCTGCTCCTCCACGTAACCTTTTGTCTTATATCATTGCATGCTACCTCTCTCAACATTATGTTCCTCTCTTCCCACCGTTAGATTAGCCATGAAGGGGTCATTGGACGGTTCAAATGATTGATGGGAATAGCGTAGCATAACCGAGACTAGGAGTTTCTGAGAGAAGAGCATGATTTGAGGTCTAATAATACAAAAAGCTATGAGCATCGTGTACGATGCAAAAGATAGATCAGACGGTCAGCATTCGAAGATAGCCAGAGGATAGAGCTATTATCCACAGCTACAAGGTACACTCTTGCAAGTGACGTTATCTAACTTTATCCGTACACTGTCTTCTGTTCTCACCAACAGAAGAGGGACTCTTCTCCAATCACTGGCTCACAAGTAGGACATTTATGCATAGTCACTTCTGTGGAGGATATTTTTGGAACATTACAATTGATTTAACAGTTAACCCAAAATTGTTAATGTATTGTTTTTTACGAATATAATAAGTTCGGATTTGGATATAAAATTCCTCTAATTTAACTCAATTTATCTTATTTAATTAGTATATTTTTTTAAAATTTTTTATATAAAATATAATAAATAATTTAATTTTTTAAAATTTTAAAATAATAATAATATTAAAAAATAATATTTTAATAATACTTTTTAATTTTTAATTTTTATCTTAATTTATCTAATGTCAATTTATTATCCAAATCTCTCTTTAAATGTTAAAGTACTCCAAATATGAAAATAAAGTTCGTAGTGTAAATATAAATAAGTACAAATATCTATAATTTTATATGAGCTTATATTATTCAAGTACGAATTATGTCGTCAAACAATTGCTTATCATTTTGTGTCCGTAAATAATTAATTTAGTAAATGAAGTAAGGTAGATTTAACTTTATTTGAACCAATTTCAAATAATCTACCGAATAGCCTCAATAAATTATAGTCCTAGCTAGACTCCTAGAGTTTCAAAACTGTGAAGGCAAACCGGAATGTTAATATCAAATGTTAAAACTAAATGCAGCTTTTTATGAAAATTATATATATATATATATATAATTTGTAGAAATTACGCAGAAATTAGTGTTGAATCTCATTTGCTTTCGAAAGATAGCGATGACAAATTCATTATTAAAACACAAAAATCAATATAATTCTTACAAACTTTAAAATACAAATTATATTCAAACAATATTTAAATTTTATAATATTTTTATTAAATTTTTTCTCATTCATTTCTCAAAATCTAATAAACTATTTTCAATTAAATTATTTTACTACTATTTCTAAAATTACAAAATATTCATTTAAAATTATGAAATATTCGTCTAAAATTACGGGTGATAGTATGTGCTACAACTTGTGAATTCAACACAAGCATGATACAAAATTAACAACTTTAAATTTGATATAAATGAATTCGGATAAACTTTTAAAATTTGCAATTAAATATTATAACCGGAATAAATCTTATATTCAACATGATCAAAGATGAGACTCCCTTCTCATCTTCTAATTTTATATATGTTCATATACATGCTTTTCCTATTATTGGGATGTAACATTGATATTATTATTTGACTATCTAATATCTAAAAAATAGTAACCATTTTTTTGTCGGCATTTATTTTTATTTCTTGGAGATATGAACTATCATGTGATTGCTAAAAACTTTTGGATATTAATTTTCTCATATATTGTTGGTTTGAATATTAATTATGAAATATTTTATATTGAATTTAGTTGTACGTAGTTGTGAATGATCTATGTAATTATTCTTATATTAATATGAAGTATGTTAATTTGGTCAAAATAAATATGCGCGTTAACTCAATCTACTTATGTGAAATAAGTTGAAATGAGTTGTGTTAGAATTAATCCAACTCTGTTTTATTATTAAAGGAATTATGAGATTCATGCATTGTCATCCGTTATCTATATGAGCTATGTTAGGATCTTTAGCTTGGATCATTTTACCTAAATGAATTGTGTTTAAATTGATCCATATAGTCGAATATTAATAATTTGCCACAATAAGTGATGGATTGACCTACTGAACTCGTGGCTTCGTTATGAACACGATACACAATCTCGCATTGCAACCCATACCACGCATTGCATTTGTTTAGAGTTTAAACCCTTGATTGAATCAATTGCTTCGTTTAATCTTCAATTGGCTATTTTTATTATAAGAAAAATGCATATTTGTTACTAGTTATTTTTTATGAAAATGATTATTTCCTGTCAAAATTAGTTTATTCTCGTAACAAAAAATCATTTTCATCACAAATAACTTGTCATAAATATTTATTTTTCTTAAAAAGGATCTTTTAACGCCCATTCCTATCATCATTTGTTTGCAAAGGATACATTTGTAGATGTAACAAGGGTAGGGGAAATTGGCATCCTTTACGTTATACTCAAAAAAATTACTTATGACCTTCAACTGTTGTATTTGGTTAGCTTTGAGTTTACGTCTTAGAGCATCTGCATTAGCTTAGTCAAATGCTTCTGTAATTTATAAAATAACATTTTCTCCTTAATGATTAGGTATTAGGGCTATAAAAAAAGCAGGGTGGAAACTAGTAAACCAGTTCGATCCGATACCCGTTCCTATTAAAAAATTTTGTTAAAAATGGATCCGGTTCCCATTTTGGTTTTTAAAATAGCAGTTTGAATCGAACTGAATCGATACATATATATTATTTTTAATTTTTTTAATATTATATATAAAATATTTTTAATATTTTATTATATATTACATGCTAAATTGCTAATTATGATAACATGAATTTTGGAATATGATTTTTTTTATTCGTAAAACTGGAAAAATTGAATCGGACTAAGCCGAAACGGGAAAAACTGAAAGTTTCAATTTCGTTAGTGAATCGTTTGATATTGGTTTTTAACTTTTCAAAACCGGTATATACCGGTTCAATTTTAAAAAAATATTCAAAATTGAATCAAACAGGACCCGTTACAACTCTATTAAACATGGGTTCTATTGGCTTAACCATTAATAATTCAAGATGTCTTTTTGCTACGGTTGTTCGATATACATGATCGCATATGTAACTTTAGGAAAAATTTATTTTATTATTTTTCTCTCTCTACATGTCAAAAATGGTAACATTTGTCTATTTTCATTTCTCTCCCTAACACACAAAAGTTGAGTTCCTCCTGCTTGTTCTCTAGTTATATCTTCTCCATTAACAAACTACCGAGGTTCTCTGGTTGATGCACAGTGTTAACGTTGTATTTCGCCTGCCTTTGGGCCAGGTTCTGGTAACTCAGATCTTCAAAACTTAGACTTGCAAAAGATAGAAAATGAGACAATTAAGAGAGGATGGCCTTGGGGCCAGGGAGTCTCCGATGCCAAAATTAGTAAATTCTCTTGGAAGTTTACAAAAAAGTGAGAGATTTTATGGCTCAGAGAATTTTTTTCGTACCTGGGACTTACTATTTATACCATAAGTCTGGGAGGACAGATCGTATCTGCTCCTATGGAGTTTGTGTCTTTTATACTATTCCTTTTTGTCAAAGACTTTTAATGTAGGGTGGCTCTGTGACGGCGTCATTAATGTGGCGTGTAGCTCAGGTTGTAATGCCATTAATGTGGCATGGTTTTTCGATTTTCTTCACCCTGCTAGCATCCTTGGATGTCCGTTGATGCCCCTCCTGTCAGAGGATCGAGGGGTCTCTATACATTACTCCCACTACACAAACAAGCACTCAAGAGCTACACACTATTCGAGGGGTCTCCAAGTCGATGAATCTCATCCCCTACAACATGTTTCCTCATGTAGGTTGCGTCCAGAGGAACCTGCCCATAGGCTGGGTTGGAGACTTGACTTGTTCTAGGCTGAGCCTTTCGTTCTTGTTCACTTTTTTGTCATTCTCAGGCCTGCTGGGACTGAGAGGGGGGGGGGGGGAATCCCTTTACACATAAGTTATCATAAATTATGAAAAATGAAATTAAAACAAATCTGTATTAAACAAATAGATAAAAAAGAAGAAGTTAAAAGCATAATATTTTATTATCAGTATGGAGCTCAAGTTTGGGTAGTGCTAGTCGGCCACCCATCGTTTACGGCTGGGTGCACGGCTAGTGCAAATTTTTTTTTTTCTTGTTTTCTTTTGTACTTTTTTTAACATTCATAATCATTAAAAAAAAGTTAAAAAAACATACATTTTCATTAATAGTCAACTCCTTAACTATTAATAAAAAAATTAAAATATTTGAGCAGTAACTTTGAGCTATAACATTGGGGGGCTAAGTAGCATTTTCCTTCACATTTTTAGTTAGTAGCCAAAAGTCAGAAAATAAAATATAAGCCAAATTTTGTCTAAACCAATGCTAGTACTCTTGAACAAGTAATTGATAAAAAACCATGAAGTTATATATAAAAATGTAACAAATTTATGTGATTATCTTTATTTTATATGAAAAATTAAAACTTTGAATATTTGGTAAGACTCGAGTCAATTACAAACTTACTTGAGATGAAATTCGATTAATGCATTAGAAAATATAAAATTTGAGGGCAATGTTTTGACAATTATAAACCGTGTAAAGCCTTTCTATTTCTTTTGTAGATAATATAAATATTTCAACCTTATGACTCAATGAAATTATATATTTCTTTTGCACGGAATTTTCTGCACTTAATTGGGTCATCCATAATTGTATAAAACTTTTCAGGCATAAATATTGTTCGGATTCTTATCTCAACGTTCGAATGTAAAATACATTATCGTTCAAACCGATTAACTTATGTTTAAACACGTTTTTTTTTTGAGATGCCATGTTTCATCCCAGAAACTACAATTTGAACAGATACTTATCAATTCGAATAAATAAAAAACTACATCCATATTTTGGAACAAAATTTAATTTCGTCTCAAATTTGTGTTGGCACGCTTTTCAAGACTATTGATGATCATGAAATGCTTTCCAAAACTATTGATGATCATGAAATGGATCTCTCCCTCAAAGTCTACATTGTTCATACCCAACTCTCTGCAGGTCCTCTTTAGTGTTGCACTAACATCAGGGGCCTTCCACTGTTGAACAAGATTATTTATTTCTTTATTTTTTTATAGGAAAAATGGATTTCATTTCATCATAATCAAAACTTACATAAGAGAATCAATCCAAAGGATATTAGTGATTACATTTGAGTATGAACCCCACCATAAACTAATCTCCTTAACACTTAAACTAAACTTTGCTAGTGAGTGTGTGCTTCATTGCAGCTTCTATTGGCATATTGGATTGCACAGGAGTTGAAGAGTGCCATTAGTACCTTTGCTTCCTTTATGATGTTTCCAATTGTAGCCTTTGAAGCTCTTGGTTTAGCAAATTCAGTGATAACCAACAGAGAATCACTCTCAATCACTAGATGTTGATTGCCAAGGTGAACACTAAGCTGAAGGCCTCGTAGAATAGCCAACCCCTCTATCTCCACTGCATTCAAAACAGCCTGCTCCTTCCTTGCTGCAGACACTAGGACAACCCCCTTCGAGTCCCTTAAAATTGCTCCAACTCTAGCAATAGCTCCATTAGCAAAGAAAGCTCCATCAACATTGAGTTTGAAGATACTAGGAAGGGGAGCTTCCCATCTGCAGTGATG
>QEOT01006977.1:22197-40908 GCA_003123785.1 Pterocarya stenoptera
TTTACGCTTGGGTCATCATGTGCATGCATAGCGTTGGTTGTTTAAATATATTTATGGTCTTTGAGCTTTTTGGGTTTTACTTACCTGCGGTTCCATTTTGTGGGACTGTAGTTTTTTTTGTTGTAGCTTTTGAGGAGGCTGAGCCCGAGGATGCGGCTCCGCCTGATGAGCTGGGACATTGGCTATATTTGTGTATTTGAAAATTATTGCTGCTTTTGCTTATTGTATTTTATTTGATTTAATGTTGTTTTGTAAACAAAATTGTATTATGTTGACATGTGGATTTTCAGTACTCTGATATTGTATTAAACTCTGGTACTTAGTTATTTGACTTAACCGTTCCGCTGCGTATTTTATTGTACATATGTTGCATTGCACACACTCAGCACATATCGATGGGGTGTGTGACCGTGTTGTCATCATCCCGGGTGTCTCGATTTCCGTGTGTGTCCGTACATGGAAGTTGGAGGCGCCACATATTGAGTTCCCGGTAGTCGATACACATTCTGAGAGAACTATCTTTCTTCTTGACAAACAAAACTAGCACTCCCCAAGGCGACATATTTGGCTGAATAAAACCCTTGTCAACCAATTTTTGCAACTGGATCTTCAACTCTTTCAATTCAGTTGATGCCATACAATATGGAGCCTTGTGCACAGGAGCTGCTCCAGGTTCCAAATCAATAGCAAACTCCAACTCACGAATTGGAGGCAACCCTGGCAAATCATCTGCAAACACATCTGAAAATTCTTCCATAATAGGAATATCCATCAAAGACTTCTTCTCGGATGGCGCAGACACCAGTTGAACCAAATATGCATCAGCTCCACAAGCTATATCTCTATTTGCTTTCACTGCAGATATAACTATTGGCTTCACCTTTAACTTACTTCCCACATATTCCAAATAATCCCCATCCGGAAGTTGAAAGCTAACCATCCTGTTTCTACAATTAATACTTACAGAATACCGATACAGCCAATCCATACCAAGAATAATATCAAAACCCAACAACTGGAAAACAATTAAATCCGTATCAAGTGTCCTTCCACCAAAATCCAAAGGACAACCCAAAGCAATTTTGGAGCAACACACCATCTCCCCACTAAGGAGAGCCACAACCAAATACTGGGGTAAAGGCTCCGTGACCAAGTTACACAGCCGCGCAAAGGTGGCTGATACAAAAGACTGAGACGCCCCCGAATCAAACAANTCAAGTTACACAGCCGTGCAAAGGTGGCTGATACAAAAGACTGAGACGCCCCCGAATCAAACAACGTACAAGCATAAAAATCATAGAGGCGAACTCTTCCTGAAGCACAAATACACCCCAAACAAATTCAAGCAAACAATTCACACCAAACACCAAATCCAAAAAATTAAAATAAACTCATACCTGTAATCACACCAGCATCCTGAGTAGCTGGCGACTCATAATCCACGTCTCCAGGGGTCATAGAATAAACTCTGGCTTGAACCATTTGTCTCTGGTTAGCTCCTCCACCACGTCGGCCCCCTCGACTTCTCTGAGCTTGATTAGGCACTCACGATATAGATGTCCGGGCTGGCCACATCTATAACATCGGATCCCACCCGAGGGGCACTCACCCTCGTGAGCTCTATTACACCTGGGGCAAATTGGAGCTCGACCACCCATATGTACCCCAGGAGCTGCCTGAGATTGAGACCCAATCCTCTGAACAAACTTCTGTGGAGACCCAGAACTGCTACCTTCTCCAACAAAACTCCTCCTCTTCTGGCCTGGAGGGGAGCTTACAGCCAAACTATTCTCTCGCTCCACCATAGTAGCCAGATCAATCAACTTATGGAGAGAAGTAGCTCGCTAACAAATCACGAATCTGCGTATCTCAGGACGCAGACCTTCTTGAAAACACTCCACTTGCAACTCTTCAGTGGCAACAAGATGGGGCGCAAAACGCCTAAGCTCCAAGAAAGCACGTGGATACTGGTCCACCATCATACTTCCCTGAACCAGATTATTGAATTCCCGAACTTTCTGCCTTCTCACAGCAGGAGGGAAAAACTGATTATCAAACTCCTTCTTGAAACGCTGCCACGACACAGCGGCTAAGGATCCAAACTCTCTTTCCAAGAGATTCCGCTTCGCCCTCCACCAATTTGCTGCTTCTCCTTGCAACAAATAACTGGCATACAGAACTTGTTGAGCTTCAGTGCACCCACAAATCTCAAATGTCCTCTCAATCCCATTGATCCAACCTTCAGCTTGGAGAGGATCTTCTACACCAAAGAACATAGGGGTCCTGTGCTTGAGAAACCTCTCATAAGAACACCCCACTTGCATAACCAAGTTTTGATCAACTGGTGGCGGTCTGATATTTTGGTGAAAGAGGTCTGCCATTCTAGTCAAGGCTCTAGCAATGGCATTATCAATCTCGCCTTGAGATGATTCCTCCATAGGTTCCTTATCCTGTCTCCTTGGCCTTACCATTTTCTGTCAAAGCATAAACCTCAACCACACTTTAGTTCCGATTAGAACGCAAAACAAAATAATAAAACAAGTAAAACAAATAAAACAACACATCATATAAAAAGAAATAACTTCAAAACTACTTCAAATCAAGTTTAAAAAAAATGATTCTGGTACTTCACCTAAGGGACACGTGGCTTTACCCAGAGCCAAACTGCTCTGATACCACCTGTGGCGCCCCCAACTTCCATGTACGGACACACTTGAAAATCGAGACACCCGTGATTATGACAACACGGTCACGCACCCCATCTACATGTGCTGAGTGTGTGCAATGCAACACGTGTACAATAAAATACGCAGCAGAAAGGTTAAGTCAAATAACTAAGTACCAGAGTTAATACAGTATCAGAGTACTGAAAATCTACATGTCAACATAATATGATTTTGTTACAAAACAACATCAAATCAAATTAAATACAATAAGCAAAAGCGGCAATAATCTTCAAAACATAAAATATAGCCAATGTCCCTACTCCTCAGGCGGAGCCGCATCCTCAGGCTCAACCTCATCAAAACCTGCATCAAAATCTACAGTCCCACAAAAATGGAACCGCCGGTAAGTAAAACCCAAAAAGCTCAAAGACAATAAATATATTAAAACAACTAACGCTATGTATGCACATGATGACCCAAGCGTAAAATCCGAGAAAACAACATTTCTCTAAAAACACAATTTTTCACACACGCCAAAAAAAACCATTTGGCATAAAATCAATTCCAGGAATAATTCCAATTTTAACCGTATGCACCATGGCCTCCCCTAGGGACCATCCACATACTTTGGCTTCCCATCTTCACCCCACGGGTAATGACCGTGCAAGTGATACATGAGTGATGCCCAGTTCCGCGCCCACTACGTATATAGGCAGGCATCCTCTGACCCCCGCCAGCCTGAGGAGTCACGGAGTCGGATCGAGAGCGCTACCATCCAGTCCAAGTCCCGGGCAAAAGCCCCAGGGGACGACACTCAGTATATTCCGCTCCCGAGTGTCCAGAGGAGCTCCACCGAGATAATATCCCATCTCGGCTTGGGGGTGATACACATGTACCCGTAAAATCTTAAACACAGTTTCCTCAAAACACACACACACACCCACGCATGCGTGCACAATGCCATAAAAGCAACAGATACCAACAACCAACAGTTATCCATACAACCAGATAACCAAAACACAGTTTATAAAATAGGTTAGTGCAAAAATATATTAAAGTCTTAAAAGTCTTTTGGAGAAATACTTACAGCGCTTGGAAATAATTTTAGGAGGATCACGGAGGAACTGGAAGCACCAAATCAGCAACTCCATAGTGTAAAAACACTGTGGCCGAATACACTGTAAACCCAAATTTACATGGGGTCAAACGAAGACTTAAAATTGATAGGATAGGGCCTAATGAGATCGGTGAAGCTAATGGTATCGAAAGTTGGCCGTGGGTGGCGGCTGAAACGGTGGCTTAAGGCTACAAAGTGCAAATCGGATAGGGTGTTCGAAGGGGCGGCTCCGGCGACGGATCGGGGCGAAAATGGGTCGGTTAGGACGGCAAGGTGCCGGTGATCAAGTGGTGAAGAAATGGTGGCCAATGGTGGCCAGACGGCGGAGGAACGGCGAGGAGAAGCCTACGGCTTCGCACGGCTCACGGCGGTGTTAGGCGGCCTGAAAACTTATGGGTGAGGTCGGCGGTGGCTGAGGGACCAAACGGCACCGGCGGTGTGGACCACGGGCGGCCGGAGGTGGCGTTGGGTGGATGAGACCGATCGGACGTGAGAGAGAAGAGAGAGAGGGTACGCGAGCTGGGTGGTCCGAACGGGGGAAGAAGAAAAAGAAAAGAAAAGGAAGAGAAAAATGAAAGAGGAAAAAGAAAAGATGGGGAAAAGAAATGAGGTCCGATCCTCACCACTTTCGAGTCACAACTGATCCTCAAAAAAATACTATTTTTAAAACAGTAAATTAAATAAATCAAAATAAACTCAAAAGTAATTAAAATAAAACATTAAACTTCAGTAATAAACATACTTTAAAATAAAAGGCAATTTAATTGTAGAACACCAATTAAAATCATAAAAACACATTAAACTAATTTCGCATAAACACGTTTAAATTAAATTAAACGGCTCAAAAGCAAATATTAAATTAAAAAACCCTTCAATAATAAGCACGTAAAAATCGGGGTGTTACAGTTGGGACATGCAACACAAAGTTACATATCCCGATACCTAATAGCTAATAAGCAATGCATCCTAGAAATGCAACTAGCATTATGTAATAATTGCAGTGAAAAATAAGGGTGAAAATGAACTTATGCTAGAATAACTAAATCATCCCAATAATATAGATTGAACCACAAATTTCAAAACATCAGGTAGCTTAATCTTGGCACAAAATATCAAGTTCTCCAAAAGGATCTAAACCAGTAGCTTCATGCATTCTATAGCTCGAAGGGTTAGGCCTAGAAATATAAAAAAAGGATCAAGTCTCCTGTCGACGTCTGGTTCCTCCTCAACCTCTTGATCCACTGGTCCATTAGATCCATTTGCATCTACAACTTCTATCATTTCGAGTGAAATGATAGTAGGTTCACAAATGGTAAGATTACTTAAAATTTCAATAAGTTAGACAACAAATGTGCACAAAGATAGATTATGCTTGAAGAATGATAAACATGAAATAGAGAAAAATTGTATTTGTCTCTCATTCATATTTCTCAACAAAATAGATTTTTGATGCATATTTTCTTACAGAGAACATAATTTCACTTTCGTTGTAAAAACTTAGTATTTCATTATAAAATCATGGAATTAGCGTAATGTATGGTATCGTCACAGTTCTTCATATGCACTGTGAGTATCTTCTAGTGATCGTAGTACAACTCATGTTGAAACTACATTGTCTATAGACTTGTTCT
Source organism: Pterocarya stenoptera (assembly GCA_003123785.1). Taxonomy (NCBI): domain Eukaryota; kingdom Viridiplantae; phylum Streptophyta; class Magnoliopsida; order Fagales; family Juglandaceae; genus Pterocarya; species Pterocarya stenoptera. The sequence goes on from QEOT01006977.1 coordinate 27,612, forward strand.
CAATCTATTGGTAATATAACATAATATCGTACAAATCATAACATGTACAACCACCAGTATTAGGTGTCGTAACGTATGACTTCGCTCCAACATTCTTTAAAAAGAGTCCATTCAAAGTCTATTGACTTTTCTTCATAAACTAAGGGATTACCACTCTATATTTAATCACTCCAGAGTGAACAGAGAAGTTCCATTATGTGACGACTAGGACTTTAGGCTTCTGGTGTAATTTTTTTGCTTTTTTTATAAGCCCATGAGAGTTTCGGCCTTCATAGGAAATTAGGGTGAGAAGGATCTAGGGTTTGGCCTTACACACCTACCACAAAAGATCACCCATCTTCTTGGCATGTGTTATGCATGCAAGGAGGTTTCCTTCTAGGAAGAAACTTTGTGACACTTGTCACTATGAGAGAGAGATTCTAGAAAGAGAATGATGAGGTTATGGAAAAGTGGAGCTTAGGGAAGGCCAAGAGGCCTTGCACAGCAACCATAGGAAAAGGGGGAAGAAAATATTCTTGCCTTTTGCCAAGTGTCATGCATGCAAAACGGTAAGAGAGGATGTTGTCTTGGGAAGGGGTGAAATCCACTTGGAAAGAAAGAGCCGCACGCCTAGGGTTTCTAGAAGAAATCTTGGTGGGAAATCCCTGAGATGGACGGCTAGGGCAGGGGAGTTTGTGCATGCTTTTGACCAATCACATGCTTGTCCAAAGGTTTGGTGAAAGAAGATTTTCTTGGGAAAGGATGGAGGTTTCAGCAGCCATTATTCGCATAAAAATATATCTGTAAGTGTTCAGAATCGTAACAATTAGTAAAATGTTTTAAAGAAAATGATTATCGAACCCACAGGAAATAATTATGCTATTAATTATTAAAATTGACTAAATTAATTACTATTTGGAAAACCAAAATTTGAAAAATGGTTTATCTAAATTAAACTAAAGAAAAGAACATTAGAATTAAGATTTTTAAAAATAATAACAATAGATCTAGAGTTCACCTAACAAATCTCACACAGTCTATTCTTTCTTATTATATAATCCCAATTATCCCAGGTTGATGATAAAAATACCTTAACTATTCAATATTTTCTCTTGAAAAATACCAAAAATATCTCCAAGTAATAACTCCATATCTCTATGTGAATTTAACTAATTGGAGACTCATTAAGTTCTTTGGATTTTTCTTCAAAATCACACTAGTCTCGGTAAAACATTTCTGCTTTCGCTCAACTAGTGGTGTTTAATCCTAGAGTTTTAATCATAACACCTCTCGGTCTCATTGCAATCCAAAAGATCGAAAAATAGTTAGTTAGAAAATTGTAAGCATTAAAAACAAAAAGTAAACACTCAATCATAGAAATATTGAAAAATAAAATAACTTGGAATATAAACGGTGTGTTCAATGCTAGGCCACATCAAAGCTCTAGAAAATAAAATTAGTTCATAATGAAATTAAAATGAAAAGGAATAAAACTGATGCTCTTTGTTAAAATCGGTTGATGAAACATTCGGCTCTCGCCTCTGCTCCCCTAGATCTGCCTTCATGAAAGAACACTCAAAGAATAAATTGGAACTCTGAACTCAGACTCTAAAACTCTAAAATTAAAAACTCAAACACCAAGCACTCATATTCATCCCACAAGTCAAGATTAAATAGATGTTGAAATTCAAATCTAGAAACAAGATAACTGTGGCTACCATCTTGCCTAAAAATCTGGAAAATAATCTTTAAAGATAGATGTTAACATAAGAGAAAATATCCTAAGAATAACGACATTATCTAAAATAGAAGATTCTGTGATATGTGGCTTGAATTACGGAATTAGGGAGGATTTGGTCGCCAAACAGATTCATTGTAGAACTCAGATTTTGTGGTCAGTATATTTATCCTGGTCGGGAGGAATTATCCTACCGAGTAGATGTCGTGTGCTCTAAATATAACTAGTGTGGAGTTCACAAATGAACAAGCATAGAGGTCACAGAGACCACACTGCCCTCTCCTCACCTACCGAATAGAAAGGCTCCCGACCGGGATGAAAGACTCCTCTCGCCAACCTACCGAATGGTAAAGCTGCTCGTCTGTGCTAGTTGTCGCCCACGATGTCGTTTAGGTTGGTCTTTTAAGTTAATCTGTTAGACTTGGTCACCAAGTCTTCTTGCCTCCTAAGAAGTAAAATATTTTGCTCATCGCCTAACTCTTGTCGCCAATTCTGATCACCATTGGGTCTCCTCACCTACCGAGAGGAACGATTATTCTCTTTGCTTCACTCGGTACAAGGCTCCTCGCCCGAATCTCCTCGGCTCTCTTTGGATCTCGTCCCCTCTCTTCGGTCTGGATCCTTGGTCTCTTCTTTTGTTCCAAAATACTCTTATTTTGCACGAAATCTTCTCATTCCTTCAAATCCAAGAAAATAAAGAAAATATAAAATAAAATAAATAAAATTGAAGGAAAATTGAAACTTTTCATAAATGAAAGAATAATAAAATCATATAAAATCCTAGTTATCAAATACCCCCTAACTTAAGCTTTGCCGCCCTCGAGCAAAGAAGAAGAGAAAGATAATTAAAACAAGTATTGGTTTGATTCATAAAATTTATTGCTGCAAAGATCGCCTAAAGTTTATAATTCAAAGGAATCATTCACCATCAACCAAGTCTAAGAGTTAATTCAAAATTCAAGTCTACTGCATTATCCACCCCCACATTCAAGCACACCTCTTATTCTCACTTCACCATTAGCTCCCTAGATAGTGTTATGCAAACAAGTAAATAAGTAATTAATCTGCAAACATTCCATAGGCTTGCTTTTCAAATCACTCTCCATTAATGTAGAACAGAATCTATCACCAGGGATCAATAAGTCTTTATTAAGCTTGTATGTAAAGCTAGGGTGAGGGCTACAAAGAAAAGGTAGGATTCAAATAAAGCAAGAGAACTTAAGTTTGAATACTAGAGCATTCTCACTTCTAACACAAATATCTCTTCTCAATCTTTGTAAATCTCTCAACATACCTCTCTTTATTTTACTTTCAAGTATCTTTCTCTTTGCCGCTCTATTCGGTAGGTCATTTTTTAATTTTTATTCACTTTTGGAAATATTCCATACTTTTTCAACTAGCTTTGTAGATGAATCTCATCGGCCTTTTCTTGTTGGCCACACAATAGATGAGTTGACTTTTCACACCCCTAAACTTATGATTTTGATAATATTGTTATAATTATTTTACTTGTAAACCTTTTGCCTCTCTCGCCTTTCATACTCTTGTGAGTCTGTGACTTTGTGTAAACTTAGTTCTCTTGAAAGGTAAGGATATCATTGTTTAAGCTCAAATTGGGTAGGGAATATGAGGTTTACAAGAAAGAAAAATATAAGGCCAAAATATATTTCAATAAAGCTCAAAGGAGTGACTAGAGATAAAGAGAATGAACAGGTAAGCTTGAAAGGCTCAATCAGTCCCAAGAATGCCTGAATCATTTCCCTAGTAATATTCTGTCTAGGATTTTGCCTCAAGTGTAATTAAAAAAGTTCTAAAGTTAGTTGAGACCATACAAATTCACAAAATTCACATAAACTTTCTCTAGGTACTCAAAACAATTAATGATCATAAGAAGCATTTATTGAACATAGGGAATATCAAATTAAGTAGGATTAAGTAAAGAATTAACAACTAGAGTTAAGCAATGAGAATTTTTCTTAAAAATTATAATCAATTTCAATCATATTCTTATAATAGGCTTTTTATTCATCAAACCATGCTATTTTTATCATTATTTTTGTTATTGTTATTATTATTTTTTTAATAAAATAATATCCTTTCCCCCCAAACTTAAATATTACATTGTCTTCAATGGGAAAAAAGGAAGAAAAAGAATGAGAGAAGGTAAGAGATGTTCCCCTGATTGTTTCCAGTTTTGCTAATTAAATATTTTCCTTAAAGGTGCAGTCATGTACTCCTTGGAGATCTGTCACCTCTTCGTTCCTGCAAGATGAAAGAAAATAAATAAAAATTAATAACAGGAAATAAATAAATAAATGTGGGTTGCCTCCCAACAACGCTTTATTAAAGTCTATAGCTAGACATTGTTCTCTCATCATTTATTACTTGCAAGATCAATGGAACACTTTTCTGAGTTAAAGTCACCATTCATATAGGGTTTTAATCTCTATCCATATAGGGTTTTAATCTCTATCTGTTTACTTTAAATGTGCCTTTTGTGGTGACCCGTGTCTTTCCCTATAGGTTAGTTTGTCTTTCCCTATGGACTTCAACTGCCCCATAGGGAAAGACACGGGTCACCACAAAAGGTCCCGACCACTGAGTGTGCAACTTTCTCTAGAAGAGTCGAAGTCTTGAGTAAATAATACAACTTTCTACCCGACTTCGAATTCCCTTCTCAAAATATGCTTATTGTGCCATCTTTTAGTTTTATCTTTGTAAATCCGAGCATTCTCATATGCATCATTACAGAACTCATCCATCTCATTGATCTACAGTATTCTCTTCTCGCCAGCCCTTGTAAATCAAAGTCCAGTGTTCTTGTCACCCAATAGGCTCTGTGTTCTAGCTCCACAAGTAGATGGCAAACTTTTCCATAAACCAGTCAATAAGGTAACATCCTTATCAGTGTTTTGAATGTTGTCTGATAGGCCCATAGTGCATCATCTAACCTTCTCCCCTAGTCTGTCCGAGAGACACTGACGCTCTTCTCCAATATGCACTTCAGCTCCCAATTAGACACCTTGACCTAGCCGCTCGTTTGACGATGGTGTGGTGTTGCCACATGATGGGTAACTCCATACTTAGTCAATAGCGCTTCAAATTGGCGATTCCAAAAATGCTTTCCACCATCACTAATTATGGCCCTTGAAGTGCCGAATTGGGAAAAAATATTCTTCCGTAGGAAATTTACTATGACCCTCGCATCATTGGTCGGTAATACAACCGCTTCCACCCATTTGGAGACATAATCTATAGCAACCAAAATAAATTCGTTAGAATATGAGAATGGAAAAGGGGACCCATGAAATCTATACCCCAAACATCAAATAATTCAATCACTAAAATATTGTTTAGAGGCATTTCATGTTTCCTAGAAATATTTCCAACTCTTTAACAATGATCACATAAAGTAACAAAATTAAAAGTCTTTAAAAATAGTCAGCCAATAAAAGCCACATTGTAAAACTTTTGTTGTTGTTTTTGCTCCACCAAAGTGGCAGCCTGCTTCCAAAGAGTGGTAGTATTTGAGTATGCTCTCCATCTCTTCCTCGAGCACACATCTTCTGATTATCTGATCCACACAGTGCTAATATAGAAAAGGTTCCTCCCAAAAATTGTATTTTAAGTCGATGAAGAACTTCTTCTTTTGTTAATATGTCATCTCGATCAGGAGAATTTTGGACAACAAATAATTTACCATGTCGGCATACCATGGAACAACTTGTATAGCCATTAATTGCTCATCCGGGAAGGTCTCATTAATTGGAAAATTCTCCTCGCCAGCCATCTCTTGAAGCTCAAGGTGAAATGAGTGGTCGGCCACTACATTCTTGGTACCTTTTTTATCTCCTATTTCCAAATCAAACTCTTGTAGTAGAAGAATCTATCGTAACAGTCTCAGTTTGGCATCCTATTTTGACAGCAAGTATTTAAGAGCTGAGTGATCAATGTAGACGACCACCTTTGAACCTATCAAATAAGAACGAAATTTGTCAACAACTTCTATCTTTGCTCAATCGACCTCAATTCCCTTGAAGGAAATGTGGTGGCCGAGCACTATTCCCTCTGTGACCATGAAGTGGCATTTTTCCTAATTTAAAACAAGATTTGTCTCCTTGCATCTATGCAAAATCGAAGATAAATTAGATAAGCAGTTATCAAAAGAATGACCAAAAATCGAGAAGTCATCCATGAAGACTTCTAAAAATTTTTCCACCATGTCCGAGAAGATGGACATCATGCATCATTGAAAACTGGAAAGTGCATTGCAAAGACCAAAAGGCATGCGCCTATATGCAAAAGAGCAGTAAGGACAGGTGAAAGTGGTCTTTTGATCCTCGAGTGCAATGGCGATTTGATTGTAACTGGAATATCCATCTAGAAAATAGTAGTAGGCATGGCCGGCAAGTCTTTCTAGCATTTGATCAATAAGCGGTAAGGGAAAATTGTCTTTCCGAGTTGCATCATTCAGTCTTCGATAATCTATGCATACTCGCCATCCCGTGACTGTCCTCATCGGTATGAGTTCATTGTTGTCATTCTTGATCACGGTTATCCCTCCTTTCTTTGGGACAACTTGCACTGGACTTACCCATGCACTATCTGAGATTGGATAAATGATCATGGCATCTAAAAGCTTCAATACCTCTTTATCCTCCATTAAAATCTTGTCACGCAAATTGAAGGACTAATTCCTTTGATACTTGAGATGGTCCAACCCAGGGCCATTTTGTGCTCTCGTAAGACTCTCAGGAACTTCTCTTCCTCTACATCACTCAATGAACTGTTAATAATAACTGAAAACGTAGAGTCCTGGCCTAAGAAAGTGTACCTTAAATTTGATGGAAGCGGTTTAAGTTCAAGCTTAGGCGACATTGGCTGAGATGAGTTTAGCTCCTCCACTTTCAATTTTATTGAATGAGAAAGGGAAGGTGTAGCTTCCAAATATCTCTCACACTCCTTAACTTTTTCATCTTCAAATTCAATAGACATAGAGTGAGTAAGACATACCTCAAGTGGTAGCTTTGGAAATTCAGCTCCATAAGTTTCATCAGCCTTTACCATGTCTCGGTCACTTATATGAAACCAGGAATGTACCTCAGACTGGAATTCCATAGATTGAAACACGTCAAACGTTACTTGCTCCTCGCCTACCCTCAAAACAAGTTTCCCTTTCTGGACATCAATTAAAGTTCTCCCCATTGCCAAGAAAGGTCGGCCCAGTATCAAAGGGATCTCCTCATCCTCTCCATATCAAGTACAATGAAGTTGGCAGAAAAAGTGAACTTGTCAACTTTCACCAGTATGTCCTCAATGAGTCCTCTCGGGTATTTAATAGATCTGTCTGCCAACTGTAGAAAGATGGTGGTCAGCTTTACCTCTCCAAGACCCAGTTTCCTGTAAACATAGAGAGGCATTAGATTAGTACTTGCCCCAAAGTCACATAAAATTTTTATCAAAATAGGAATTTCCTATAGTGCAAGGGATCGTAAAACCCCTCAGATCTTTCCACCTAGGCAGCAACTTCTTTTGTAAAATTGAACTGCTCTCCTTGGTCAGCATCACAGTCTCATGCTCCTCCAACTTCCACTTGTTTGATAATATATCCTTCAAAAATTTTACATATTTAGGCATTTGCTCTAAGGCTACAATGAGCGGAATATTAATATGCAATTGCTTAATATACTCAAAAATTTAGAGAATTGATTATCAATTTATTTTTCTTTAATCTCTACGAAAAATGAATTGATGGATCATAAATTGAAAGAGAATAAGTTTCAGAAGTAAACTCCCTGGGTTTCTTGGATTTTGCAGCCCCTTTATTCTCTTTAGTCTTCTCAACTTGTTGGTCGGTTTGCTCCCAATTGGTTTCTTTCACCTTGTACTCGGTATCCTTCTTCTCAGTCTCCACATTCTCAGTCTCAATCTAATTGCATCATCTACCACTCTGTTGTGTTTCAAAGTATCACAAATTTCCAAGAAATTTACCATATGGACATTAGGATCCTCTTGTGACAGCTCCCCAAACTAGAAGGTTTGTTGCATCATTTGAATGATGGCTATCTTGATCTCAAAGTTATTGGCTTGTATCGCTAGTCGCCTTATACTGGACATCGCGCCATTGATTGAGGGCATCGCATAGTCTCTTAGCGCTTTATGCTCCTAGTCAGCCATATTAATTTCACAGGCGGCGACCTCTTTCTTTTTCTCTTTATTGATCCGACGTAAGGTCCTTTCAATCTTGGGATCGAAAAGTGTATGCCCTAACAATCTAGATCAGCGCATGCACTTCTAATTCCTGAAAAGAAAAAGATCAAACAGAGATCAAATTAAATCTTTTTTTTAAATAAATAAAATAAAATCCAAAGTAGTAAAAATCTAGTTGGTATCAATATTAATAATAAATAATTAGTCCCTGGCAATGGTGCCAAAAACTTGTTCACATAAAAATATATCTACAAGTGTACAGAATAGTAACAAGTAGTAAATTGTTTTAAAGAAAATGGTTATGGAACCCACAGGGAATAAGTATGCTATTAAGTATTGAAATTGACTAAATTAATTACTATTTAGAAACCAAAATTTGAAGAATTTTTTATCTAAATTAAACTACAAAAAAGAATATTAAAATTAAGATTTTTAAAAGTAACAAGAATAGATCTAGATTGTTTGACTTTACCTAGCAAATCTAACAGAGTTTATTCTTCCTTCTTATAGAATCTCTATTATCTCAAGTTGATGATAAAAATCCCTTAACTATTCAATATTTTCTCTCAATTAATACCAAAAATATCTTCAACTAATAACTCCATATCTCTATGTGAATTTAACTAATTGGAGACTCATTAAGTTCTTTGGATTTTTCTTAAAAATCACACTAGTCATGGTAAAGCATCTCTGCTCTTGCTCAACTAATGGTGTTTAATCCTAGAGCTTTAATCACAAATTACCTCTCGATCTCATTGCAATCCAAAAAATCAAACAATAGTTAGATAGAAAATTGTAAGCATTAAGAACAAAGAATAAATACCCAATCATAGAGATATTGAAAAATAAAATTACTTGGAATATAAACTGTGTTCAATGCTAGGCTACATCAAAGCACTAGAAAATAAAATTAGTTCATAATGAAATTAAAAAGAAAAAGAATAAAACTGATGTTCTTTGTTGAAGTCGGTTGATGAAACATTCGGCTCTTGCCTCTGCTCCCCCAGATCTGCCTTCTTGAAAGAACACTCAAAGAATAAATTGGAACTCTGAACTCAAACTCTGAAACACTAAAATTAAAATCTCAAAAACCAAGCACTATTATTCACCCCACAATTCAGGATTAAATAGATGTTGAAATTCAAATCTGGAAACAAGATAACTACAGCTACCATCTCGCATAAAAATCTGGAAAATTATCTTTAAAGATAGATGTTAACATAAAAGGAAATATCCCAAGAATAATGGGATTATCTAAAATGGAAGATTCTGTGATATACGGCTTGAATTGCAGAATTTAGGAGGATTTGGTCGCCAAGTAGATTCATTGTGGAAATCGGATTTGGTGGTCAGCATATTTATCCTGGTCGGGAGGAATTATCCCACCGAATAGATGCCGTGTGTGTTGAATATAACTGGCATGGAGTTCCCAAATGAACAGGCGTGGAGGTCATAAAGACCACACTGTCCTATCCTCACCTACCGAGTAAAAAGACTCTCGATCGGGACAAAAGACTCCTTTCGCCAACCTACCAAGTGGTAAAGTTGCTCGCCTTTACTGGTTGTCGCCCACAATGTCATTTAGGTTGGTTTTTTAAGTTGATCAGTTAGACTTGGTCACCAAGTCTTCTCGCCTCCCAAGAAGTAAAATATTTCGATCATCACCTAACTCTTGTCACCAATTCTGATCGCCACTTGGTCTCCTCGCCTACCAAGAGGAACGATTATTCTCTTTTCATCCCTCGTTACAAGGTTCCTCGCTTGAATCTCCTCAGCTCTATTTGGATCTCGTCACCTCTCTTCAGTCTGGATCCTTAGTCTCTTCTTTTATACCAAAATGCTCTCATTTTGCACTAAATCTTCTTATTCCTTCAAATACAAGAAAATAAAGAAAATATAAAATAAAATTGAAAGAAAACTAACACTTTTTATAAATAAAAGAATAACAAAATCAAATAAAGATCCTACTTATCAGCCACCATGCACACACATACTCCTCACATGCCACTTGGCACACATGCACACATGTAGGAGATTGAGGAATATTTTTAGCTTGACAAAGACCTTTTAGCGACAAGGTTCATTGAACCAAGACATGAGGTGAAGGGGAAAAGTGGGAATGAGGTTTCGGTTTTGAGGAAGGAGGTGCCACTTGTCCAAAAGGTCCTATTGTGTTTCCAACACAATCAAATGATGAGGATGAAGAGGAAGCCTTAGGGTGAGACGCCACTTGGCAACCATGCAACAACCTTAGCTCATGCAAGGAGCTTTTTGTGTCTATAAAAGGGAGAGAAGTCGAAAACCCTAAGTCTTTTAGTCATTTTGTGAATGTTCTTGAAGTGTTCGGCCACCACCTTTCTCTCCAACTTTCTCTCATTTTCTCACCATCCAAACACTCTTCACATTGTTCTCTTCTCTCTCAAACATCTTTTTGAAGATAAGCAATGCTAGAAGATACTTCCAAGAGGAGAGTCATAGAAGGTGTAACACCAACATCACCCATCCAACACACACACACACATGTATGGTTTTAAAGGGATGAAGTTTCGGGTTCTAGTAAGTTCATCTAGAACTCATGCTCACACATAAGTTAGCCCATGTTTTGAGAAGCTTTCCACATGAACCCAGGCCTATGTACACATCGTTAGATTGGGGTTTTTCTTCAAGGAAGTTAGATTCAACCCTACTTGCTTTAAGTTCATAAGCATGATGTTTTGAAGAAAGAGAACCACGGCCTTAGTGTTTGTTTTGAGACAGGGTTTAGTTATATACGATTTAGCCTTGGGGGAATGGAGGTCCGAATATTTGTGAGTCTTTTCTTGGAAAAAAAGATGTCAAGAGCACAATACTTAATCACATGGGTTAAGGTTTTCTTGAATGATGAACCTAACGATTACTATATATATTTTTTCAGCTTGCTGGCTATCTATTACGGGTTTTTGTAAGTAAACTTCTAACTTGTACTTGGATATTTTGTGTATATGTCATGTGAACTTGTTGGTTGCTTAGTTTTATGTGAATTTTTGTTATATTGATGTTCTTCCATGTGATATAATCTCTTCTTAGCACGATTATCTAATGTATGAATAGATCGGCTTATGGAATTTATTCATGTTATGAAAATGGAATAAGAAGCCATCTTAGGGTTCGGATTGCATAATGTTTAACTTGTATATGAATGTTTGCTACTTGACTGAATCTTATATGGGATTAAGTTCAAGAAAATGCTTGTCTATAATCACTAGAGTGTTTCGATCACCCATGAGTGTTCATTGTTAAAGGTTTTGCTTAACAAATTACAAGATTCTAAGCTCATGAAAATTTATTGGAATGCATGCTTTCAAACTTAAAGGTCTCGGCTATTACCATGGATGAGGTATGAACATTTGTTGATTAAATTTTAATGAGCCAAGACCGATTCTTGGATGTACTAGGGTTTACATGTTTCGGCCACTACATGGTAAATATTGAATGTTTGATTCTTGATTGATATTCATTGCCTTAGAATGTTTTATATAGCAACATGTTCGCTTGTTCTAATATTTTCAAGCTGTAATGTGAGATATACAGAAATTGCATGTTTGAATGTCATATGGTTATGATGAAGTATTCGACATTTGATGAAGTATCCTAGCTGTTGCATTAGGATTATGAAAATATTTTGAAAAGAAAAAGGGTCTTTTTAAAGCTTTTATCACGACCCCAAGGGCTAGGACAGGGAAATGTCCTAGAGAAACTCCTATGTCCACTCAGGAGTGTTTAAAATGGAGTGGTAACCCCTAGGTCGACAAAGTACGGATTTCGAATGGTTCCTAAAAGAAAAGAATATCGTGGCGGGATCGCACTTAAAGCTAGTGGGTGCACCACGGTGAAGGCGAAGCAAACTGCCATAATATGAAAGATTAAAAGTAAGACATAGTCACCTTGATCAAAGTGGCCAATGGTTGATGCGGTAACTAGTGGGGAACACATGGTGCATAGGGGAGCCGTTAGGTATCTATTTATATGTTAAAAGTCAAGAAAGGCCTCGAGCTCAAAGCTATGTCACATGATCAAGAATCGAGCTCACAAGTATGTTAAATAAACAAGTATAAAATGAAGAAAGAATGTTTTATGAAAGTCATGATTTACACGATGTCTTTTGGAAAAGTCAAATGCATAAGTAAAGTCTTATGTCCATGCATTAATTGTTAAGTTTGCTTACATATGCTTATGATATCTATTACATGTTATTTGTTTACTTACTGAGATTGCTCGAAATCTCACTGTTATAATTTTCCACTATCATTCCCCTACTCGAAATGGTTCAAGTGGAACCCAAGAGAACACTAATGGGAAACGCAAGCGACAAGTTCCCCAGAAGCCTAAAGATTCATTAAAGAGATGTGAGGTTTCTCAAAAGTCATCCCTTTTAGGAAGGCTAGCACTTGCCGNGTTCAAGTGGAACCCAAGAGAACACTAATGGGAAACGCAAGCGACAAGTTCCCCAGAAGCCTAAAGATTCATTAAAGAGATGTGAGGTTTCTCAAAAGTCATCCCTTTTAGGAAGGCTAGCACTTGCCGATCAATTCATCACGGAGGTGTTGTAGCTTTTTGAGCAACTGAGGAGGATTCTGAATTAGGAAAATGCCAAGTAGGATAGGCCATATGAAAAGACTTATATTATGGAACCCTTTTTGGTAAATGACTCTTTTGATAACTGGATGTACTGGTCCCCGTATTTTGGGAGTTCCTTTTTTAAAACACTTCACTACTTTTGATGACTCTTATGAGATATGAAATATTGAGATTTTATGTTCTTCAGTACCATGATTATTGTTCTATTATTTGACCTAAGTTGACTTTCCACTACGAGATATTGCATACTGCTAGTCATCATTAGACCCTGCTTGGGATTTGGCAGAAATAATAGAAGTTGTGCCAAGTACTCGAGACCATTAAGTATGGATGCAATCTCTGAAATAATAAAGGATGAGTTCACTGTGGAGCCTCGTCGCCAATCTACCTTAGAGTTGCTTAAGGTGTTAGCCCAATGACTCAAAAGGATTGTAGCTACTATCAATGAGTCTGATGCTGGAGTTTCAACACTGGACCCGCAGAAGATGTTGAGGCTTAAGCAAGATATGAGTTTTGTGTCAAGACATCTAGAGCAAGCTAGGAACTCTACTGTAGAGGCTAAGGAATTAGCCATGAAGTTGGGTTTGGACATAGACGTTCGACCATCTAGGGGAATATTCTGCTTGAGGATGGGACCCTGGTTCTAATTCATTCCACTTTTGGGAAAGGATCTTCTGTTGAGCTATTAATGTTTGGTCCCGCATTTTTTAGAGTTCTTTAGAAATTCGTATCAACTATGATGTCTTTCATGAA
>QEOT01006977.1:40955-61551 GCA_003123785.1 Pterocarya stenoptera
GTAGCCTCATCACCTTCCCCTGGTTGACCTTCTTCGTGAACACGAAGACGATCAAACGAAGAGTCAGATGTCTTGAATGTCATATGCCTTCTAGCTCGAATCTCAACAGCATTGCTGGATTCTGCTTCTTGGATAAGGCCTAACACTCATAACCTCGTGGCATCTCTCCAAAGGTCGTGGGGAGGTTGTTGCTCCTGTTGTGCCAACACTCGTTGTAGGAAAATATTTCCTCTAAAATCTACATCCGTCACATGAGTACGATGGTCAATTGTGATCATTCAATCTTGGTAGTCTCTTACAACCAAACTATCTCCTTAATGTACAACTTAGACAACTTTTCTATAGATTCAATGTTGACGATCAGAAAAAAGTGAGCACGTTTCGTCAATTTATCTACAATAACCCATATGGAATTCCTATCTGCAGATGTCCTTAGCAATCCATGAAGACGTCCTCCCATTTCCATTCCAGAATTGTTAATGGTTGTAGAACTTCTACTGGTCTTTGATGTTTTGCCTTCACCAATTGACACACAGAACACCTATTAACATAATGATAAGTGTTATTTTTATGTGATTTTTATCGCTCTTTTATTTATAAAAAGTGTCAGTTTTCCTTTAATTCTATTGATTTTATCTTATTTCTATATATTTTTCTTTATTTTCTTGGATTTGAAAGAATGAGAAGATTTAGTGGGAAAAGAGAGCATTTTCGTACAAAAGAAGAGATTATGGAGCCAGATCGACAAGAGGAGGCGAGATCTAAAAAGGCAAGAAGACTTACCCCTCTGTAGGCGAATAGTCTTTCCTCTTGATAGGCGAGAAGACCCAACCGCGACCAATCTAAATGACCAACTTAAGCAAACAACCTAAACGACATTGTGGGAAATAATTAGAAAAGCTGAGCAGCTTTACCTCTCGATAGATTAGCGAGAGAGTTCTATCATCCCGATCGAGAGTCTTTCCTCTCGGTAGGAGTGGAGACTAGTTATATTCATGACAACTGCTCGGTGGGACTCTTCCGAGTTCCACAATTAATCTGCTGACCACTAAATCCTCCCAAATTTCATGAATCAAGCTGCTTATTACTGAATCTCCATTTTAAATAATCTCGTTATTCTTGGAATTTCTTCTTTTATGTTAACTTTTATTTTTAGAAACTATTTTCCAGATCTTTAGGGTAGATTGTAGCCGCATTTAGCTTGTTTTCGGATTTGAGTTTTGACATCTATTTAATCCCATCTTTTGGGATGAAAAGAGGAGAAGAGTCTAAGTTTTAGAGTAAAAATATTCCAGAATTTATTCTTCAAGTTTCTTCCGAGGAGGCAGATCTGAGGAGTAGAGGCGAGAGCCGCATGCTTCATCAACCGACTCCAACGAAGAATACTAGTTTTATTCTTTTTCTTTTCAATTTCATTATAAACTAATTTTATTTTCTAAAGTTTTGATGTAGTCTAGCATCAAATACATAATTTATATTTTAAGTTATTTTATTTTCAATATTTTCATGATTGATTGTTTATTCCTTGTTCTTAATGTTTGCAATTTTCTAACTAATTATTGTTTAATCTATTGAGTCCCAATGAGACTGGAAGGTCATTTGTGATTAGAGCTCTAGGATTAAGCACCATTAGTTGAGCGAAATTAGAGATACTTTACCATGATTAGTGTGATTTTCAAGAAAAATCTAAAAAACTTAATGAGTCTCCAATTAGTTAAATTCACATAGAGATATGAAGTTATTAGTTGGAGATATTTTTGGTATTATTCAAGAGAAAATATTAAATAGTTAAGGAATTTTTATCATCAACTTGGGATAATTGGAATTCTATAACAAGGAAGAATAAATTGTGTGAGATTTGCTAAGTGAAATTAAACGCTCTATATCTCTTCTTATTATCTTTAAAATCTTAATTTTAATGCTATTTTCTTCGGTTTAATTTAGAAATCTATTCCTTAAATTTCGATTTTCCAAATAGTAATTAATTTAGTAAAATTTAGTACACAATAGCTTAATTAATCTCTGTGGGTTCGACATATGTTTTCTTTAAAAACACTTTACTACTTGTAACAATTATGTGCACTTGCAGATATTTTCACCACAACAAGTTTTTTACGCCATTGCGGGGATTAGTTATTTGTTATTGATATTGATACTAGCTAGACTTTTACTATTTTGGATTTTATGTTATTGGTTTAAATTAGATCTCAATTTGATTTTTTCTTCTCAGGAATTAGAAGTGCATGCCTTGATCTAAATCAGTAGAGTGTACACTTTTTCGATCTAAATCAACCCTATCTTTTTCAGTCATTTTCATTTAACAGTTTGTTCATGGAAAAACATCATTTAAAAGTATGAGCTTAAACATTATCTTTTCATGGCATCATTTAAAGCATTAGTTGGACATTTTAACATCAGTTCATAGAGACGTTTAAAACACTTTCTTCGCATCAGTTAAAGCACAAGGCATAGGCCTCACATCTCATTTCGTGAAAATACATACAATAGATACTATGTATAGTCATCCATTCACATGCATACAATTAATACTTTGGTTGCATAAAAAGGGCTGCCAAGAAGGGCCATACATACGTATACCTTAAAACGTTATACTTAGCATGCTCTTCGTAAAACATCGTTTCGTTTCGTTTCATAAAGAATCGTAAAGAAAAATATTTTATTTTCCATTTCATATCTTTTTAGAAAACTCTAGAAGAGTATGAATGTAATACTTATCTGGACTCCACGCTACTTTCATATCATGCAGTCCATTCATGTGCCTGTCAGATGGCAACCTACATGCATACACATGACCTTAGCGTCATTTGCTATCTAATGCATAAACAACTAAACTAGAAATAGAACTACACTTCACTTGAAACACTCTCTTTATATCCCGTGCTCTTACGTGTCCCTTACTATGCTAAAACCTTTGGGATCCACTTACAGTCACTACCCCTTCCAACCTCAACATTCTACTTCGAGTGCTTATCCACTAGAATGAACTCATGATTTACCTTAGGATTAAGACACTAAAGGCTTCATCTTACTTTTCCTATTGACCACATTCCAACGCATGATTCCGATAGACGAAATCATGCATCCCAATCCTAGACAATACGCCCGTCACTACCTTCATGCATTTTAGCTCACACTAAATTCTCATTCCCATCCATACACGCCACACGGCTTTAAGCCAGCTCTAAGGTTTAAGCACCGTGTAACCATACTTAGGACAGATTACCCATTACATATGGTGAATCTGTTTGGCACATGTGTCTAACCAAATTACATATGTACCTTACCCCTTTATCACCTAAGACCAACATATAATCCGTTGATCACTTGCTTGTATGGACCAGCGCCATACTCCAATACCAACCTTCTCTTAACTCGGCTAGCATGACTCTTCATGCTACCTGTCCCTTATGACAGTTCATCCCAACACGTGTACACTCCACGGAGTGCTCCCTTCACACACCCTACGCCACCTCACCACTACGGCATACACGCCATATGGTGCATCACTCCACCACATGGAGTACACTCCACGTGTACTCCCTTCACACACGCTACGCCACACAGAGTACACTCCACGTGTACTCTTCACATTCCACACTATGCTACGCCACACAGAGTACACTCCACATGCACTCTTTCCTGCACCGTCCACAACACTAATACTTCCCAACTACTCCCAACACTTCACGTACACAGCACATCACATCACCACACTACATAGCAAACTCCACAAATACTAATAACATAGTCCACAACCTAACCAACCAACTAACATCTAGCATAAATAACGAGGGATAGAGAGTTATACCACCGACGGGATAACCCATGCATTGCTCATTGTCTGGTACGGCCAGTGGCATCGGAAGCCACTAGCTTGGGCGGTAGTGGTCACTACGGTGACCTTACAACAGGACTATCTCGAGGACCAGATCTAGGATTTTGGCTACTAGATTTAGGCTATGCGAGGGTAGCCGACATGGTGGGGAGTCCGTGGGTGGCGGCTAAGGCCGTGTACAGTGGCGGTAAGCCACGTACAGTGGTTGTTTAGGTCACTGAAGATGGCTACATGTGTGGATCTATGCGTAGGAGGGTTGGGTTGTGGTCCTACGGTGGTTGTCTCATGGTGGTGCCGACATGGCACAAGTCAGAGACATAACGACTTAGGGGGAGTTTAAGCCATGGGTTTCAACAAGGGGATTCAGAGGGAGGGCTTGGCTAGTCGTTGGCTGGCCATGGAGGGCTTAGGGGGTTGTTGGTAGAGCTGTGGCGGCGAGGTGGAGGGGGCACGGCGGCCTACGGCGGCGGATCTAGGCCAAATGGGTGGAAAGGAGCTGTGGGAGAGAGAGAGGGCTTGAGAAAGGTGGAGGGCTTGGCTGGAATGGAGGAGCTCAGGGAAGAGTCATGGTGGTTAGAGAAGGTGCTCAGTGGGGCTAGAACCAACGCACAGTGGCGCTAGGACTGTGGGTGGCGGTGAAACCTTGTGAAACCCATTTACGGGTAATGTGCATGTGTGCGACGAATAGGGAGAGGGAGAGGGAGGTTGGGGGTTTGTGGTAGCTGGGTCTATGAAAGGTGATCACCAGTGTGAGGTGGTGGAGGTGCAGTGGCCTGGGTAGCCTAGTTCAGTGGCACAAGGGGAGAGAAATGGGTGAAACCCATTTCAGTTGGATTACCGCAGGAGGAGAGAGACAGCTGCATGTGGGGGAGTCGATGGTGGCTGGCTTGGTGGCTGGCGCGAGGAGGAGTCACCAGTGGTGGCGGTGAGGCAGCGTGGCGCATGGCTGCACCAGGATGGGCTGAAGGAGAATCGGCCAGGAGAGGGGGCAGCGTATGCATGAAGGAGAGGGAAGAGAGAGGTAAGGAAGGGAAAAGTGAGAGAGAAAGGGAGGGGCTAGGGTTTTAATCCAAACCCTCCATCTTGAGGTCTTCAAAATGATCCAACGATGGGCTTTTTATACTGAGTTGAAAATGCGTAAACATTAACTTAATTAAAAGCACTTAGAGAAATTAAGATAGAATATTATTTAAACTAAACTTTAGTTTATAAAATAATATTCTTTTATCATTAATAAAATGATGAAGTTTTGTTTAATATCTTTAAGAGAATAAAACCATCTAATTAATTAGAGTTTTCAACATAATTTAAATTCCATAATATTTTAAATAGAAAAATTATTTTTTTCTACAATTATAATATTTTTGGAGCTCTTCAAAAATATTGTAACTGTCTTATTTAAAAATCAAGTTTTGTCAAATAATACTAGGAGCATCCCATTTAAAATGCTCGTGGTTTTAAAACACTGAGCTAGCTTTAGAAATCACATAATATCTTTAAAAACACGACATTGAGATTCGGCACACATAACGAACTCGTAGTCGCTAGGGAGAAAGGGTGACTGTTACATCCTCCTCTTCTTGTAATAAATCCCATCCTCAAAATTTACTTACGTCAGAAAGAAGGAGCGGAGTGTTACATTGCCACCCAGCATCATCACCACCTGGGAGGAGTTGGCACAAAAATTCTTAGCAAAATATTTCTCTCCAACCAAGACAGCAAAGTTAAGGAGTGATATTACTACATTCATCCAAATTGAGGGTGAATCATTATATGAGGCATCGGAGAGATACAAGGGCTTATCGCACAAGTGTCCACATCACAACCACCCAGCCTGGCTTCAAGTACATACATTTTACAATGGTTTGGGACCCACAAATCGATCTATGGTTGATGCGGCCACAGGAGGAGCATTAATGAGTAAGATCCATGAAGCTGCATATGAACTTCTGGAAGAATTAGTATCCAACAACTATCAATGGCCTGCATAGAAAGCAATGCCAAGAAAGTCGGTTGGAGTTTTTGAACTTGATTCTATTACCACATTGGCGGCGCAAATGGCAAATCTATCTCAACAATTAGGTAAGATGAACGTTAATGCTATTCAAACTAATGTTGTTTGTGAACATTGCGCAAGAAGTCATTCAAGTGTAGATTGCCATGTGGGGAATCTTTTTGCCCAACCGAGTTATAAACAAGCCCATTACATGTCCAATTTCCAATGTCAAAACAATCCTTATTCAAACACGTTCAATCCTGAATGGAGAAATCACTCTAACTTTTTATGGAGTAATAAACAAGTGCAGGCTAAACCACCTCAACAGTTTCCACAGCAAGAGAAGAAACTGACACTTGAAGATATGATTATGCAGTATATGCGAAAGACTGATATGTTGATCCAAAACAACTCAGTTTCAATCCGCAATCTTGAGGTACAAATCAGTTAGCTCTCAAACATGCTTACCAAGAGGACAACATGGACTTTACCAAGCAACATTGTGACCAATCCAAAAGAACATGTCAAAGCCATAACGTTTAGAAATGGGCAGATATATGACCAGCCACAGACAGTAAATACCGAGCGAGATGTAGAAACTGTCGAAAATGTGGAGTCCGAGAAGAAGGAAACCGAGTTCGAGGTGAAAGAAGCAGAGCGGGATGCGACCGACCAGCAAGCTGAGAAGACTAAAGAGAATAAAGAGGTTGCATAACCCAAGAAATCCATGAAGTTTATATCTGAAACTTATTCTCGTTCAATTTATGATCCATCAATTCCTTTTCCGTAAAGATTAAGAAAAAATAAGATTGACAATCAGTTCTCTAAATTTCTGAGTATATTTAAGTAATTGCATATTAATATTCCTCTCATTGAAGCTTTAGAGAAAATGCCTAAATATGTAAAAATTTTGAAGGATATATTATCAAACAAGTGGAAGTTGGAGGAGCAAGAAACTATAATGCTTATTGAGGAAAGCAGTGCAATTTTACAAAAGAAGCTGCCGCCTAAGTTGAAAGATCCAGGGAGTTTCACAATCCCTTGCACTATAGAAAATTCATATTTTGATAAAGTTTTATGCGACTTAGGGGCAAGTATTAATCTAATGCCTCTTTCTGTCTTCAGGAAACTAGGTCTTGGAGAAGCAAAACCGACCACCATCTCTCTACAGTTGGTAGACAGATCTATTAAATACCCTAGAGGACTCACTGAGGAAGTACTGGTGAAAGTTGATAAGTTCATTTTCCCGATCGACTTCATTGTACTCGATATGAAGGAGACGAGGAGATCCCTTTTCTTTGCGACAGGGAGAACCTTAATTTATCCAGCAAGGGAAACTCATTTTGAGGGTCAGCGAGGAGTAGGTCACTTTTGACGTATTTAAATCTATAGAATTCCCTTCTGAGGTACATTCTTGTTTTCAAATAAGCGACCAAAACATGGTCGTGGCGGACAAAACTTATGAAGCTGAATTTCCAAAGCTACCGCTTAAGGTATGTCTTACTCACTCTATGTCTATTGAGTTCAAAGATGAAGAGGTTAGAGAGTGTGAAGGATATTTGGAAGCTACACCATCTTTCCTCCTTCAATAAAACCGAAAGTGGAAGAGCTACACTCATCTCGGCTAACATCTCCAAGTAAGGAACTACCCAAGCTTGAACTCAAACCGCTTCGATCAAATTTAAGGAACGAAGAGGCCAGAGAGATCTCCTAGGGATACACGACTGCACCTTCGAGGAAAATATTCAATTGGAAGAACAGGAAAAAAATTAAGGGAGTATCTCTTACCTTCTCTCATTCTTTGCTTTAGTTTTTCTTCATTTTTCTCATTGAGGACAATATGATATTTAAGTTTGGGGGAAAGGAAATTCTTTTATTTTAAAGAAAAATTAAAATAAAATAAAATAATAGTAATAATGATGATGATAAAAATAGTATGGTTTGATGAATAAAAAGCTTATTATAAGAATATGATTGAAATTGATTATAATTTTTTGGAAAAACTCTCATTGCTTAAGTCTAGTTGCTAATTCTTTACTTGATCTTGCTTAATTTGATATTTTCCATGTTCAATGAATGCTTATCATTTTACATACCTAGAGAAATTTTATGTGAATTTTGTGAATTTGTATGGTATCAACTTACTCTAGAACTTGTTTGATTACACTCAAGGTAAAATCTTTGACAGAATATTACTGGGGAAATGATTAAGGCATTCTTTGGACCAATTGAGCCTTTCAAGATTACCTGTTTATTATCATTATCCCTAGCCACCCTTTTGAGCTTTATCGAATTATATTTTAGCCTTATATTTTTCTGTCTTGTAAACCTCATATTTCCTACCCTATTTGAGCTTAAACACTGATTTCTTTACCTTTCAAGAGAACTAAATTTATACAACATCACAGACTCAGAAGAGCATGAAAGATAGAGCAGTAGAAGGTCTACAAGTAAAGTTAATTATAACAATATCATCAAAGTCATAAGTTTGGGGGTGCGAAAAGTCAACTCGTCTACTATGTGGCCAACAAGAAAAGGCCGACGAGAGTCATCCACAAAGGTAGTCGAAAAGGTATGGAATATTTCAAAAAAAAAAGGGGGAAGAAAATGTCTGACCTTCCAAATAGAAGGGTAAAAAAAGAGATACTTGAAAGTACAATAAAGAGAGGTATGTTGAGAGATTTACAATGATTGAGAAGAGATGTTAGAAGTGAGAATGCTCTATTTATCTGTTGGTGTTCAAATTTAAGTTCTCTTGCTTTGTTTGAATCCTACATTTTCTTTGTAGCCCTCAACCCTAGCCTTACATTACATGCTTAATAAAGACCTATTGATCCCTAGTGATAGTTTATGTTCTACATTAGTGGAGAGTGATTTGAAAAGCAAGCCTTTGAAATTTTTAGAGATCCATTATTTATTTGCTTGTTTGCATAAAACTATCCAGGGAGCTAATGATAAAGTGAGAATGATGGGTATGCATGAATGTGGATGGATAATGCGGTGAAATTTCGTTTTGAATTAACTTTTGGACTTGATTGATCTTAAATGATTCGTTTGAATTATAGACTTTAGAAGATCTTTGAGACAATAAATTTTATGAATCAAACCAATGCTTGTTTTAATTGTCTTTCTTTCCTTGTTTGCTCAAGGGCGAGCAAACCCTAAGTTTGGGGGTATTTGATAGATATTATTTTTATATAATTTTTATCACTCTTTTATTTATGAAAAGTGTCAGTTTTCCTTTAATTCTATTATTTTATTTTATTTCTGTATATTTTTCTTTTTTTCTTGGATTTGAAGGAATGAGAAGATTTAGTGCAAAATGAGAGTATTTTGGTACAAAAGAATAGACTATGGAGCCAGAACGACGAGAGCCAACGAGATCTAAAAAGGCAAGAAGACTTACCCTCAGTAGGCAAATAGGCTTTCCTCTCGGTAGGTGAAAAGTCCCAACCGCGACCAACTCAAGCAACCAACCTAAACAAACTCGTGGGCAACAACTAGAGGGTTCTATCATCCCAATCGAGAGTCTTTTCTCTCAGTAGACATGGAGACCAGTTATATTCAGCGCACACGGCGTCTACTCAGTAGGACTCTTCTAAGTTCTGCAATCAATCTGTGAATCAAGCCGAACTCTGTAAATCAAGCCTTTTATTACTGAATCTTCCATTTTAGATAATCCCATTATTCTTGGGAGAATCTTATTTTATGTTAACATTTATCTCTTGAATCTATTTTTCATATCTTTAGGCTAAATTGTAACTGCGTTTATCTTATTTTCAAACTTGAGTTTTGACATCTATTTAATCTCATCTTGTGGTATGAATAGAGGAAAAGAGTTTGAGTTTCAGAGTAAAAATATTCCAGAGTTTATTCTTTAAGTTTCTTTCGAGGAGGCGAATCTGAGGAGTAGAGGCGAGACTCGCATGCTTCTTCAACTAACTTCAACAAAGAACAATAGTTTTATTCTTTTCCTTTTCAATTTCATTATGAACTCATTTTATTTTCTAGAATTTTGATATAGTCTGGCATTGAACACATAATTTATATTCTAAGTTATTTTATTTTCAATATTACCATGATTGATTGTTTATTCGTTGTTCTTAATGCTTATAATTTCCTAGCTATTTATTGTTCAATCTATTGAATCGCAATGAGACTGAGAGGTCATTTGTTATTAGAGCTCTAGGACTAAGCACCATTAGTTGAGTGAAAGTAGACATACTTTACCACGATTAGTATAAATTTTAAGAAAATTCCAAAGAACTTAATAAGTCTACAATTAGTTAAATTCACATAGAGATACAGAGTTATTAGTTTGAGATATTTTTGATATTGTTTGAGAGAAAATATTGAATAGTTAAAGGATTTTTATCATCAACTTTGGATAATTAGAATTCTACAACAAGGAAGAATAAATTGTGTGGGATTTACTAGGTGAAATCAAATACTCTAGATTTATTCTTATTATCTTTAAAATCTTAATTTTAATGCTATTTTCTTCAATTTAATTTAAATAATCTATTCTTCAAATTTTGATTTTCCAAATAATAATTAATTTAGTAAATTTCAGTACTCAATAGCATAATTAATCCTCGTGGGTTCGACATCGGTTTTCTTTAAAAACACTTTACTACTTGTTACGATTCTGTGCACTTGCAAATATTTTCAGCACAACACATAATCTGCCACATTTTGTTTCATTTCGTTCCACCTAAAGTGTCATTTTAAGTCTCGATACATCTTGGTACTGTCAGGATGTGCAGTGTAAGGCGTATTGTGCTTCTTTTAGTATCCTCTCCTTTATTTAGAGGTCCACTAGAATAACCTTCCTTTCTTTATAATACAGCATCCCAACATTTCGAATTCTAGAATGCAATGATCCTTCAAACTTCATGACCTTCTGCTGAATGCTCATAGGTCCACTATCCTCCAACTGGCGCTCTTTGATCTCTTTATTCAAGGGCACAATCTCTTGAACTACTACCAAGACCTCGTTCCTCTAAGGTCCTTCGATTAACAAACTTCTCATACTACTTATGTAATACCTAAGTCCTACTATGTAGGTCCTTACGTCATCTTATTAATTCTTAAGTTAAATACTTTGAGATAAAGATTTTTATTATTACTTTCAATTATTTTATTTTAAGATGAGTATGTCTATTTTTAAAATATGATTTATTAAAATAAATCAAGGGTATTATTTTTTAGACTTTGAAATATTTCTCTTTAGCCCTTTAATTTTATTTATTTAAGAAATGGCCCAATTAATCTCTACCATTGGATTGGTAGGTGAGGAAATTATCTTCCTATGTTTGAATCCTCACCATCCATCCCTTGACCTATAAGATAAGCTTTTGACTAATCAACTCACCTTTACCTCTTAGAAACCGATGGCTTCCCCAACAAGCCCATTGACTTCTTCCTTCTTCCCTTGCACATTGGTCTTAACTTCTAAGGTAAGTAATTAAATTCTTTTACTTCATTTCCTTCAATCACCCATCGGTTAAGACCAGAATAGAAAGACCAAAACTATTGTTTGACCCCTTTTCACTCTTGCATCCGAAAGCTTCCAAGGGAAACAATTTATTTTTCCTTCCTTGCCCCTCCTCCAAGCTTACGGTCAAAGCTACATAAAAAGAGATGAATTAAAATCTTATTTCCCTTTTATTCCCCCCATATCCATCGGCCTCATCCCAAAAAGAAGAAAATAAAACTTCATCTTCTCATCATCTTCTCCTCCAAGCCAATGCCAACACCTTCTCGTCTTCTCCTCTTCCGTTCATAGCTTGCTAAATCAAGTAATACTCTATTTTCTGACTTCTTACGAATCTGAAACCATGCTAAATGAATTCATGCCATGGGGTTTTCAGAATTTTCTGTGCAAACCAATTTCTGGGTAGTGATTTTTGAGTTGATTTCCCCTTTTGTTCCAAAATAAAAAGGGACTCAGTCCCTTCAATGCAACAAAAAAGGTGGCAAGCCATCATATGAGGGGTTACCATCACCCCTCCATAGAGGTCACACCATTACCATCGCCCCACCATAGAGTTTACAATATATCTAAAAAGAACCACATTGTTTAAAGTAAATAACACAAAACGTCCCCAACATGGGACCAACCCTAAATCCATAACCAAAGTCATTAACAACAACGAACCAGGGAAACACTAAACATAAGCCCCTCCCTCTTCAGCAGTACCTGGCTCCACAGCTCCTTCGTCATTACCTAGACGTTTAAAATATAAATACAAGAGTGAGTCTAATACTCAGTAAGTAGTACACCAAGCTGTTAACTTATTAACCACATAGTGTTTCTTTTGAAAACATGCATACATAACATTTGCAAATTCTTGGCAGTGCTTTCATGCATAAAACATTCTTAGGAATTAAACCATACTTTCATGCATAAATATGCTTTCTATGCTTTTTATCTTTTCACTTTCTTAGGTCATTGCACACTGTTATGCCCCGTATGCTAGGGTTAGCCCGTAGCCGTGGGTTGGAATCCCATTCCGTTAGGGCGCAGTACTGGATGCACTACCAGATACTACTACTTGGCATTGCCATCTGCCCATTCATTCATTTGGGTACCCCTTTTTCATTTAAGTGGCCATTACGTATTTTCATACATTGAACATTCATTTCATTCTTTCCTTTCTTTGCATTCTTTCATTTTCATTATCTTTTCTTAGTTCGATGCACATGCTTTTATTAAAAGGTTTCATTTCTTGCTATATAATTAAATAAGACATTAGCTATTTAAATTAGAGCTTGCATAAAGAATGCATTACCGTATACCATATACACAATTATAAGTATTATGGTGCTTAAGAGGGGCTATCAAGAAAGGCTTGTACATAATATATTTTCATACTTTATCTTTATAAGAACATTTGAAAAGAGAGAGAAACATCATTTCATAAAAGAACTTGTGTAAGGAGCATGATCATAGCTACTTACCTGCGAGCTTTACTTAATAGGTTCCTTTGAATCTTGAAAATAGATTCCTATTCAATAAAATGAGATAGACACATTAACATTCACCTTACTTGGAACTTAGCTAATCGATACTCTTACATGCTCACTTAAATTCCAAATCTTGGAATTAAGTGTTTCCTTAACCTGTTTATCTACCCACCAAGTATGGCATTAAGTCACAACATTAGAATCCTCATCCTATTCTATTTAAAGAGACTCATGAAAGCACATTATCCATTGGTTGTTCCTTTTAAAAGGGTCATTGTTTTCTACATAAAGGATGGATGGAAATCATGGTTTAAATTACATAATTGGTAGGAATTACTTGAAAGGGGAAATAAAGAAGAAGATACCCCAAATCTGGAAATTTTCATCAAAAGGAGCATTTGACAGTTTTACAATATCACATGGGGGTACTTTCAACAAAAGGGCCTACTCACAAGAGGGTTGATTTTATCATTTCCTTTTCAATGATTTTTCATACCAAGATTCATCTTTAATTGAGCTAAGGAAAGATTGAACAAAAGGGATGTAAGAGACTGATTTCAATAAAAACATAGAAGAAAATTCTTGGATAGCCCATAGGCTTAGTGCTTTCATGCTTTTGAATATCCTTTATTAAATCCAAATTTCAACTACATAAATAAACCATATTAAGGATATAAAAAGCTTAAGAAATCATCTCTTATCATCTAAAAACATATTATAAAGCATGGGTATAGCACAAGGCAAACTCAAGGTTTCCAAGTTAAACTTACTAGCTTAAACAAAAATCCATGGTAGCTTACTTAGGCCATAAGTTCAATAGGAAAGATATGCTTAAAAATCATAATTTTAACTCCATCAATGTAACACATAAAGGCATGGCTTAACTAGAATTAAATCATGGCTTAGCTTGATTAAAATACAAGGAAAACTACCACAAGGTGCCTTGCAAACACACGCCTGGAACCCAAAACAGAGCAAACACACACGGCTGGAATTTCCAGAAAATATAGCATGGTTCGGCACGCACACACCACACTATAATCTCTCCATCCAAATTCACTTAGATAAGACACGAAATAAGAAGAACAAAGAGGAAATCAGCACAGAAAACACTACCAATTTCGGCTTGCACAGAAATTCCAAAACCCACAAATATAATTGCTTAACCCACTAAACATGATTCCAGATTTCACAAGAAATCAAGACAAAAACAGAGTATTACCTAGCTCAGCAAGTTGCGAACTGAAGGAGGAGAAGAATCCAAGGAACCGAGCCACAAATTTCGCCTCCTTGAAGGAGATTCAATCGAAACCCAAGCTTGAGAGAGAGAAGAGAATTGGCTTGGAGAAAGAGGTGGTGTGGTCGATCGGTGCTAGAGGAAACCGAGAGGGTCCTTTTTCATGGGGTTAAAAATGGTTGAAATTAGAGCTTGAAAAAGCTCTCCTCGGCTTTCTCTGGAAGTCGCAACCAGCGTGTAGGAGAAGGAGAAGAGAAAGAAACCCGATTGGCTTAAAGGAGAAGGTTCGGTCAGCACTTGCAATTGAGTCAAAGCTTCCCTTGGAAGATAAGGAATGAATGGTGTGAATCAAGGCTTGGGAGATATTCTTTCTCAGATGCTCATCCTACGGTGGAGAAGGTTTGTGTGGCACCCCCAACTTCCATGTATGGACACACACGAAAATCGAGACACCGGGATGATGATGACACGGTCATGCACCCCATCGACATGTGCTGAGTGTGTGCAATGCAACACGTGTACAATAAATAATACGCAGCGGAAAGGTTAAGTCAAATAACTAAGTACCAGAGTTTAATATAATACCAAAGTACTGAAAATCCACATGTCAACATAATACGATTTTTGTTTACAAATCAATATCAAATCAAATAAAATACAGTAAGCATAAGCAGCAATAATCTTCAAACACAAAATATAGCCAATGTCCCTACTCCTCGGGGCTCAGCCTCCTCAAAACCTGCATCAAAATCTACAGTACCAAAAAGATAGTACCGCAGGTAAGTAAAACCCAAAATGCTCCAAGACAATAAATATATTAAAACGACTAACGCTATGTATGCACATGATGACCCAAGCGTAAAACCAGAGAAAAAATATCATTTCTCGAAAATCACAATTTTTCCACACATGTCAAAAATTACCATTTGGCATAAAATAAACTCCTGGAATAATTACATTAATTCCAATTTTAACCATATGCACCCATCCACATACTCTGACTTCCCATCTTCACCCCAAGGGTAACGGCCGTGCAAGTGATACATGAGTGATGCCCAGTTCCGCGCCCACCGAATACATAGCCAGGCATCCTCTGACCCCCGCCAGCCCGAGCAGTCACAGAGTCGGATTGAGAGCGCTACCATCCTGTCCAAGTCCCGAGCAAAAGCCCAAGGGGACGACACTCGGTATATTCCGCTCCCGAGTATCCAGAGGAGCTCCACCGAGATAATATCCCATCTCAGCTTGGGGGTGATACGCACGCACCCAAAAATCCTTAAATACAGTTTCTTAAAATACACACACCCACGCATGCGTCCACAATGCCATGAAAGCAATAATTAACCAACAACCAACAGTTATCAGTACCAACAGATAACCAAAACACAGTTTATAAAATAAGTTAGTGCAAAAATATATTAAAGTCTTAAAAGTCTTTTGGAGAAATACTTACAGCACTTGATAATAACTTAGGAGGATCACGGAGGAACTGGAAGCACCAAAACAGCAACTCCACAGTGTAAAAACACTATGGCCAAATACACTGTAAACCCAAATTCCAACGGAGTCAAACGAAGACTTGAAATTGATAGGATAGGGCCTAATGAGGTAGGTGAAGCTAATGGTATCGAAAGTTAACCGTGGGTGACGGCCGAAACGGTGGTTTAAGGCTACGAAGTACAAATCGAAGGGGGTGTTTGTAGGGGCGGCGCCGGCGATGGATCGGGGCAAAAAATGGGTCGATTTGGACGGCAAGGTGCCGGTGATCAAATGGTGAAGAAATGGTGGCCAACGGTGGCCTGATGGCGGCGGAACCGGCCTGAAAAATGAGGTGTGAGGTCGCCGGTGGCTGGGGAACCGAACGGCACTGGCGGTGTCGACCACGGCGTCCTGCAACGGCGACAGCAAGCTGAAACCCGATTTGCACGTGAGAGAGGAGAGAGAGAGTGCGAGCTGGAATGGGCGGTCTGAACGGGAGAAAAGAGAAGGAAAAAGAAGAAAAGAAAAGAAAAGGAAGAGAAAAAGAAAAGAAGGAAAAGAAAATATGGGGAAAAGAAATGAGGTCCAATCCTCACAATTTTCGAGTCACAACTGATCCTCAAAAATATTATTTTTAAAATAGTAAATTTAATAAATCAGTTTAAACTTAAAACTAATTAAAATAAAATATTAAACTCCAATAATAATCACCCTTGAAAATAAAAAGCAAATTAATTGTAGAACACTAATTAAAATTATGAAAGCACATTAAAATAATTCTCGATTTAAAAATTATAAAATAATCTCGCGTAAACACCTTTAAATTAAATTAAACAGCTCAAAATTAAATATTAAATTAAAAAGCCCTTCAATAAAATGCACGTAAAAATCGGGGTGTTACAACCTCCCCCCTTAAAATAAATTTCGTCCTCGAAATTGTAGGGTCAAACATCAATGCTAAAGACAGGCATGAAATGCAACAAAAAGATAGGTTTAAGAAACATATCGCCATTTATTCAAACAAATACGGGTATTGCTCTCTCATGTCCGCTTCTCTTTCCCAAGAAAAATCTTGAGCCAACGGATCACCCCAAGCTACCTTCACCAAAGGTATCGACTTAGATCTCAACCTTTGCTCCTTCCAATCCACAATCTGTGTAGAGGCAACCTCATAAGTAAGGTCAGGCTGAAGTTGAATGCGTTCTGGATCGACAAAACGAGGCTCTTGCTGACCAAAATTTTTCTTCAACGAGGACACATGGAACACATTAGGAACTTCCCCAAAATACTCTGGCAGGGCAATTCTGTAAGCAACAGCCCCAACCTTCTCCAAAATCTGAAAAGGTCCAACATACCTTAGGCTAAGCTTTCCTCTCTTACCAAAGCGCTTAACGCCTTTCATAGGAGAGACTTTGAGATAAACCCAATCACTTTCCTCAAAAGACAAGTCTCTTCTCCTTGAATCAGCATAGCTTTTCTGTCGACTCTGCGCTACTGTCATCTTAGCTCTTATAATTCGGACATGCTCTTGCATTTCTTGGATTAATTCAGGCCCAATTAATTTCCTCTCGCCGACTTCATCCCAACACAACGGCGATCTGCACTTCCTCCCGTACAACGCTTCATACGGAGCCATCTGAATGGAGGCATGGAAGCTATTATATTAAAAAAATTCTATAAGCGGCAGATGATTTTTCCAACTTTCCTGAAATTTCATGATACACGCTCTCAGCATATCCTCCAAGGTCTGAATAGTACGCTCAAATTGACCATCAGTCTGAGGGTAATAAGTAGTATTGAACTTCAAATTAGTGCCTAGCGCTGCCTGCAAACTCTTCCAAAAACGCGACGTGAACCGCGGGTCTCTGTCCGACACAAAACTCTTGGGTACTCCATGCAACCTCACAATCTCCTTAACATACAACCGCGCTAATTTATCCAAAGAGTCAGCATTATTTACAGGCAAGAAATGAGTACTCTTGGTCAACTTGTCCACAATCACCCAAATTGAATTCTTTCCTCTTGGAGTCCTTGGCAAACCCACAACAAAATCAATAGTAATATCATCCCACTTCCATTCAGAAATAGGAAGTGATTGAAGCTTACCAGCAGGTCTTTGATGTTCAGCTTTCACTTGGCGACAAGTGCCACACTTCTTAATGAACAGGGCAATATCAGTCTTCATCCATTCCCACCAAAAATCCAAAGGACAACCCAAAGCGATATTGAAGCAAAATATCATCTCCCCATTAGGAAGAGCCACAACCAAATACTGGGGTAAAGGCTCCGTGACCAAGTAACACAGCCGCGCAAAGGTGGCTAATACAAAAGACTGAGATGCCCCCGAATCAAACAGCGTACAAGCATAAAAATCATACAGGCGAACTCTTCCTGAAGCACACATACATCCCAAACAAATTCAAGCAAGCAGTTTAGACCAAACACCAAATCCAAAAAATTAAATTAAACGCATACCTGTAATCACACCAGCATCTTGAGTAGTTGGCGACTCATAATCAACGTCTCCAGGGGTCATAGAATAAACTCTGCCTTGAACCATTTGTCTCTGGTTAGCTCCTCCACCACGTCGGCCCCCTCGACTTCTCTGAGTTTGGTTAGGGCACTCACGATATAGATGTCCCGGCTGGCCACATCTATAACATCGAATCCCACCCGGGGGACACTCGCCCTTGTGGGCTCTATTACATCTGGGGCAAACTGGAGCTCGACCTCCCATATGTATCTCAGGGGCCGCCTGAGATCGAGACCCAATCCTCTGAACAAACTTCTATGGAGACCCAGAACTGCTACCTTCTCCAGGAAAACTCCTCCTCTTCTGGCCTGGAGGGGAGCTTACAGCCAAACTATTTTCTCACTCCACCATAGTAGCTAGATCAATCAACTCATGGAGAGAGGCAACTCGTTGACAAATCACAACTCTGTGTATCTCAGGACGCAGACCTTCTTGAAATCGCTCCACTTGCAACTCTTCAGTGGCAATAAGATGCGGCGCAAAACGCCCAAGCTCCAAGAAAGCACGTGAATACTGATCCACCTTCATATTCCCCTAAACCAGATTATTGAATTCCCGAGCTTTCTGCCTTCTCACAGTAGGAGGGAAAAATCGATCATCAAACTCCTTTTTAAAACGCTGCCACGACACAGCGGCTAAGGATCCAAACTCTCTTTCCAAGAGATTCCGCTTCACCCTCCACCAATTTGCTGCTTCTCCTTGCAACAAATAACTGGCATACAGAACTTGTTGAGCTTTAGTGCACCCACAAATCTCAAATGTCCTCTCAATCCCATTGATCCAACCTTTAGCTTGGAGGGAATCTTCTACTCCAAAGAACATAGGAGTCATATGCTTAAGAAATCTCTCATAAGAACACCCCACTTGCATAACCAAGTTTTGATCAACTAGTAGCGGTCTGATATTTTGGTGAAAGAGGTCAGCCATTCTAGTCAAGGTTCTAGCAATGGCATTATCAATCTCGCCGTGAGATAATTCCTCCATAGGTTCCTTATCTTGTCTCCTTGGCCTTACCATTTTCTGTCAAAGCATAAACCTCCACCTCACTTTAGTTCCGGTTAGAACGCCAAATAATATAAATAAAACAATTTTAAATTAAATAATGTAACATAAAACAATTAAAACAAATAAATCAACACATTAAACACAAATGAAATCATTTCAAAACTACTTCAAATCAAGCTTAAAATTTCTGGTACTTCACCTAAGGGACATGTGGCTTTGCCTAGAGCCAAACCGCTTTGATACCACCTATGGCGCCCCCAACTTTCATGTATGGACACATACGAAAATCGAGACACCGGGATGATGACGACACGGTCACGCACCCCATCGACATGTGCTGAGTGTGTGCAATGCAACACGTGTCCAATAAACAATACGCAGCGAAAAGATTAAGTCAAATAACTAAGTACCAAAGTTTAATATAATACCAAAATACTGAAAATCCACATGTCAACATAATAAGATTTTTGTTTGCAAATCAACATCAAATCAAATAAAATACAGTAAGCATAAGCAGCAATAATCTTCAAACACAAAATATAGCCAATGTCCCTACTCCTCGGGCTCAGCCTCCTCAAAACCTGCATCAAAATCTACAGTACCAAAAAGATGGTACCGCAGGAAAGTAAAATCCAAAATGCTCCAAGATAAGAAATATATTAAAACGACTAACGCTATGCATGCACATGATGACCCAAGCATAAAATCCGAGAAAAAATATCATTTCTCGAAAATCACAATTTTCTCACACACGCCAAAAATTACCATTTGGCATAAAATAAACTCTAGGAATAATTACATTAATTTCAATTTTAACCGTTTGCACCATGGCCTCCCCTAAGGGCCATCCACATACTCTGGCTTTCCATCTTCACCCCACGGGTAACGGCCGTGCAAGTGATACATGAGTGATGCCCAGTTCCACGCCCACTGTGTACATAGCCAGGCATCCTCTGACCCCTGCCAGCCCGAGGAGTCACGAAGTCAGATCGAGAGCGCTACCATCTCGTCCAAGTCCCGGGCAAAAGCCCCAGGGGACGACACTCAGTATATTCCGTTCCCGAGTGTCCAGAGGAGCTCCACCGAGATAATATCCCATCTCGGCTTGGGGGTGATACACACGCACTGAAAATCCTTAAATATAGTTTCTTAAAATACACACACCCACGCGTGCGTGCACAATGCCATGAAAGCAATAATTAACCAACAACCAACAGTTATCAGTACCAACAAATAACCAAAACACAGTTTATAAAATAAGTTAGTGCAAAAATATATTAAAGTCTTAAAAGTCCTTTAGAGAAATACTTACAGCACTTGATAATAATTTAGGAGGATCACGAAGGAACTGGAAGCACCAAAACAGCAACTCCACAGTGTAAAAACACTGTGGCCGAATACACTGTAAACCCAAATTCCAATGGAATCAAACGAAGACTTGAAATTGATAGGGTAGGGCCTAATGAGGTTGTGAAGATAATGATATCGAAAGTTGGCCGTGGGTGGCGGCCGAAACGGCGG
>QEOT01006977.1:63075-77168 GCA_003123785.1 Pterocarya stenoptera
GATTTTTGTTTGCAAATCAACATCAAATCAAATAAAATACAGTAAGCATAAGCAGCAATAATCTTCAAACACAAAATATAGCCAATGTCCCTACTCCTCGGGCTCAGCCTCCTCAAAACCTGCATCAAAATCTACAGTACCAAAAAGATGGTACCGCAGGAAAGTAAAATCCAAAATGCTCCAAGATAAGAAATATATTAAAACGACTAACGCTATGCATGCACATGATGACCCAAGCATAAAATCCGAGAAAAAATATCATTTCTCGAAAATCACAATTTTCTCACACACGCCAAAAATTACCATTTGGCATAAAATAAACTCTAGGAATAATTACATTAATTTCAATTTTAACCGTTTGCACCATGGCCTCCCCTAAGGGCCATCCACATACTCTGGCTTTCCATCTTCACCCCACGGGTAACGGCCGTGCAAGTGATACATGAGTGATGCCCAGTTCCACGCCCACTGTGTACATAGCCAGGCATCCTCTGACCCCTGCCAGCCCGAGGAGTCACGAAGTCAGATCGAGAGCGCTACCATCTCGTCCAAGTCCCGGGCAAAAGCCCCAGGGGACGACACTCAGTATATTCCGTTCCCGAGTGTCCAGAGGAGCTCCACCGAGATAATATCCCATCTCGGCTTGGGGGTGATACACATGCACCGAAAATCCTTAAATATAGTTTCTTAAAATACACACACCCACGCGTGCGTGCACAATGCCATGAAAGCAATAATTAACCAACAACCAACAGTTATCAGTACCAACAAATAACCAAAACACAGTTTATAAAATAAGTTAGTGCAAAAATATATTAAAGTCTTAAAAGTCCTTTAGAGAAATACTTACAGCACTTAATAATAATTTAGGAGGATCACGAAGGAACTGGAAGCACCAAAACAGCAACTCCACAGTGTAAAAACACTGTGGCCGAATACACTGTAAACCCAAATTCCAATGGAATCAAACGAAGACTTGAAATTGATAGGGTAGGGCCTAATGAGGTTGTGAAGATAATGATATCGAAAGTTGGCCGTGGGTGGCGGCCGAAACGGCGGTTTAAGGCCACGAAGTACAAATCGGAGAGGGTGTTCGTAGGGGCGGCTCCGGTGACGAATCGGGGCCAAAAATGGGTCGATTAGGACGGCAAGGTGCCGGTGATCAAGTGGTGAAGAAATGGTGGCCAATGGTGGCCGGATGGCGACGGAACGGCGAAGAGAAGCCTACGGCTTCGCACGGATACTGGTGGCTAACGGCAGCGTTAGCCAGCATGAAAATTGAAGGGTGAGGTCGCCGGTGGCTAGGGAACCGAACGGCACCGGCGGTGTCGACCACAGCGGCGGGCAAAGGCGACGGCAAGCTAAAACCCGATTTGCACGTGAGAGAGGAGAGAGAGAGTGCGAGCTGGGCTGGGCGGTCCGAACGGGAGAAAAGAGAAGGAAAGAGAAGAAAAGAAAAGAAAAGGAAGAGAAAAAGAAAAAAAGAAAAATAGAATATGGGGAAAAGAATTGAGGTCCAATCCTCACAACTTTCGAGTCATAACTGATCCTCAAAAATATTATTTTTAAGACAGTAAATTTAATAAATCAGTTTAAACTTAAAACTAATTAAAATAAAATATTAAACTCCAATAATAATCACTCTTGAAAATAAAAATAAAATTAATTGTAGAACACTAATTAAAATTATGAAAGCATATTAAAATAATTCTCGATTTAAAAATCATAAAATAATCTCGCATAAACACGTTTAAATTAAATTAAACAACTTAAAATTAAATATTAAATTAAAAAGCCCTTCAATAAAATGCATGTAAAAATCGGGGTGTTACAGTTTGGGTCACTTTTTCAAATAAATAAAAAGGTAAGGGCTTAAGGGAAATATATTATAAGATCTAAAAGTATTCCCTTAGGTTATTTTAATGACCCACATAAAATATAAGAGCACACATATTAAAATAAAATAATAAATATTAAAATCATAAAAATTTTTACCTCAAAAATATTTAACTTAAGAAATTAAATTAAAGAAATGACGTAAGAACCTACATAGTAGAATGCGGGTATTACATAATCTTACCATGTCTTTAAGTGTTATATTAATAAGATTGAAGTTATGATTTTAAGCATACTTTCTTCAAGATTAATGGCTTAAGTAAGCCACTAAGAGTTTTAATCTAAACTAGTAAGCTTACCTTGGAAACCTTGAGTTTGCCAAGTGCTATAGCCATTGTTTTATGATCTGTTTTGAGAAAATAAGAGATAATTTCCTAAGCTTTTTACAACTTTAGTATGTTTTAATTATATGGTTGAAGTTTGGATTAAATAAAGGATGTTTAAGACATTGAAAGTAACAAGACTATTGGTTGTCCAAGGGAATTCAAAAATTTTCTGCTATGCTTTTGTTGAAGCTTAAATCAGTCCATTTCATCCCTTTGTTCAATCTTACCTTCGCTTAACTAAAAATGAATTTGGTATGAAAGACCATTGAAAAGAAGTAATAAAAATCAACCCTTTGTAAACATTGACTCTTTTGTTGGATTATCTTCCAAAATGATATTTCAAAACTGTCAAATGTCCTCTTCAAGGAAAATTTTCAGATTTGAAATACCTCCTTGTTCCCTTCCCCTTTTCAAGTAAGTTCCTACCATTTATGTATTTTAATCTATGATCTCCATCCATCCTTTATGTGAAAGATAATGGCCTTTTAAAGAGGAACAGCCAACGAGTTTTTTTTTTTTTTTTTAAATAGGAACTTTCATTAATCAGGAAGAGATTACATAGTCACCCATAATTGAGGTTTCGACCTCTTCGGGGCCCTCCTCTAACCAAATTGTTTCACAAACAAATCTACTAGCAATTTGTGCAGCCTTGTGTGCTGCTTTGTTGGCTGACCTATAGATAAACTTGAGGTCCCATGCTTGATTTTGTTTCATCAGTAGCTACATATCTTCTATCAGTTGACCTAGCCACGAGTTATCTTCCTTCTTGGAGTTCACTGTGTCCACCACAATCTTTGCATCCCCTTCAAAACGGACATGGTTGAGTCCCAGCTCCTTGCAAAATTCCATTGCTCTTAGCAGAGCAACACACTCGGCTTAAGCAGCTGAAGAAATATTCTCTTTTGAGTTTGTCAAAACAGCCAATGAGTTATGTGCCTTCATGAATCTCTTTAAAATGTATGGGATGAAAATTTTAATGTTTGGCCTAGTGTCACGTATGGTGGGTAGACAAACGGGTTAAGGAAAAGGCTTAATTCCAAGTTAGAATTTAAGTAAGCATGTAAAAGTATCGATTAGTAAAGCTTCAAGTAAGATGAATATTAATGTGTATATTCAATTTCATTGAATAGGAGTTTACTGTCAAGTTCAAAAAAACTCGCTAGTAAAACTCGCAAGTAAGTAGCCATGACCATGCTTCTCTTTATGAAATAATATCTCTTATTGCAAATGCTTCTCTAATGAAAAGAGCAAATGAATATAGTATGTACAAGCCCTTTCTTGATAGCCCATGTTAAGTACCCTATCGATTATGATTGTGTATGCGTGTATAAGGTAATGCATGCATGTAGGTTTTAAGTCATGAGATTTTCATGCATACTCTCTCAAGAAACTTGTGGCGCCCCCAACTTTCATGTACAGACACACACGGAAATCGAGACACCCGAGATGATGACAACACGGTCACGCACCCTATCGACATGTGCTAAGTGTGTGCAATGCAAAACATGTATAATAAACAAACGCAGCGGAAAGGTTAAGTCAAATAACTAAGTACCAGGGTTTAATACAATATCAGAGTATTGAAAATCCACATGTCAACATAATACAATTTTTGTTTACAAAACAATATCAAATCAAATAAAATACAATAAGTATAAGCAGCAATAATTTTCAACACAAAATATAGCCAATGTCCCTACTCCTCAGGCGGAGCTGCATCCTCGGGCTTAACCTCATCAAAACCTGCATCAAAATCTACAGTCCCACAAAAATGGAATCGCAGGTAAGTAAAACCCAAAAAGCTCAAAGACAATAAATATATTAAAACCACTAACACTATGCATGCACATGATGACCCAAGCGTAAAACTCGAGAAAAACACCATTTCTCAAATATTACAATTTTCCACACAAACGCCAAAAAACACCATTTGGCATAAAACTAAAACCCGGAATAATTCCATTAATTTCAATTTTAACCGTATGCACCATGGGCTTCCCTAGGAACTATCCACATACTCTGGCTTCCCATCTTTACCCCACGGGTAACGACCGTGCAAGTGATATATGAGTGATGCCCAGTTCCACGCCCACCGTGTATATAGCCAGGCATCCTCTGACCCCTGCCAGCCCGAGGAGTCACGGAGTCGGATCGAGAGCGCTACCATCTCGTCCAAGTCACGGGCAAAAGCCCCAGGGGACGACACTCAGTATATTCCGCTCGCGAGTGTCCAGAGGAGCTCCACCTAGATAATATCCCATCTCGACTTGGGGGTGATACACACGTACCCGTAAAACCTTAAATACAGTTTCTCAAATCACACACACACCCACGTATGCGTGCACAATGTCATGAAAGTAACAGATACCAACAACCAACAGTTATCAGCACAACCAGATAACCAAACACAGTTTATAAAACGAGTTAGTGCAAAAATATATTAAAGTCTTAAAAGTCTTTTGAAAAAATACTTATAGCGCTTGATAATAATTTTAGGAGGATCACGGAGGAACTGGAAGCACCAAAACAGCAACTCCAGAGTGTAAAAACACTATGGCCGAATACACTGTAAACTCAAATTCCAACGGAGTCAAACGAAGACTTGAAATTAATAGGGTAGGGCCTAATGAGGTCGGTGAAGCTAATGGTATCGAAGGTTGGCCGTGGGTGGCGGCAGAAACGGTGGTTTAAGGCCACAAAGTGCAAATCGGAGAGGGTGTTCGTGGAGGTGGCTCCGGCGACGGATCGAGTCCGAAAATGGGTCGGTTAGGACGGCAAGGTGCCGGTGATCAAGTGGTGAAGAAATGGTGACCAATGGTGGCCGGACGGCGGCGGAATGGCGAGGAGAAGCCGTAGGCTTCGCACGGCTACTGGCGGCTAATGGCGGCGTTAGCCGGCCTGAAAACTTATGGGTGAACTCGCCGGCAGCTGGGGAACCGAGTGGTGCCTGCAGTGTGGACCACGGGTGGCCGGAGGCTGCGCTGGTGGCTGAAGACCGATCGAACTTGAGAGAGAAGAGAGAGAGTGTACACGAGCTGGGTGGTCCGAACGGGAAGGAGAGAAAGAAAAAGAAGAAAAAGAAAATAAAAAGAAGAGAAAAAGGAAAGAGGAAAAGAAAAGATGGGGAAAAGAAATGAGGTCCAATCCTCACCACTTTCGAGTCACAACTGATCCTCAAAAACACTATTTTTAAAACAACAAATTAAATAAATCAAAACAAACTCAAACTAATTAAAATAAAACATTAAACTCTAGTAATAAACGTACTTTAAAATAAAAGGCAATTAAATCGTAGAACACTAATTAAAATCATAAAAGCACATTAAACTAATCTCATGTAAACACGTTTAAATTAAATTAAACGGCTCAAAAATAAATATTAAATTAAAAAAAAAAAACCTTCAATAAAAAAAACACATAAAAACCGGGGTGTTACAAAACTTATGATTATTCCTATATGTAGTATAGCATAAAAATGTATCTTGTTCATAAAAATGCATATGCATTGAACTAAGAAAGATGATGAAAATGTTTAAATGTGAAGGAAAGGAAAGCAAAGGAACATATCATGTTTTAGGCTTCAAGTGATGCTTTAAAATGAGTTTTAAAATGTCCCTATGAACTGATGCTTTAAATGTCCCTGAGAACTGACGTTTTAAAATATTCCTAAGGGAACGTCTTAAAAGGCCCCTAAGAACTGATGTTTTAAATGATGTTTTGAAATATGATGTTTAAGCCCATGTTTTTAAATGACGTTTAAGCTCACGCTTTTGAATGATGTTTATGCTCATGCCTTTAAACGATGCTAAGCTTATGCTTTTAAATAATGTTTAAGCTCATGCCTTTAGACAATGTAAAAGCTTTAAATGATGTTTAAGCTCATACTTTTATATGACATTAAGCTCATGCCTTTAAGTGATATTTAAGCTCATGCTTTTAAATGATGTTAAACTCATGCTTTTAAGTAACGTTCCTTTTCTATGAATGAACTGTTAAATGAAAAGGACTTAAATGAATGAAAGTATGAAAGAATTGAAAGGAAACGAATGAATCAATGTATGAAAATATGTAATGGCTACATGAATGAAAAGGGGTACCTAATGAATGAATGGGCAGATTGCAATGCTGGGTAGTAGTATCTGGTGGTACACCTAGTGCTACACCCTGACGGAATGGGATTCCAACCCGTGGCCTTGGGCGAATCTATAGGTTTAAAAGACCGCTAACCCTAGCACGCAGGGCGTAATAGTGTGCAATAGCCTATGAAAGTGAAAATATGTAAAGCATGAAAAGCATGTTATGCATGAAAGATGAAAAGTATGAAATGTGTTTATGCATGAAAGCTTAGTTATTTCTAAGAATGTTTATGCACAAAATGCATTGTCTAAGATTAGCAGATGTTTATGTATGCATGTTTTCAAAAAGGAAAAGAATAGATGCCTAGTATGTTCACTATATGGTGTACTACTTACTGAGTATTAGACTTACTTTTGTTTTAAATGTTTTAAACATCTAGGAAATGATGAAGAGACTAGGGAGCAAGGCATTACTGCAAAGAGAGAGGCAGACGTTTAGTGTCTTCCCTGTTGATGAGGGAAAAGGAAAGGAAGGGAAATGAAAAAAAAAATATGCTAAGAATAGGTATGTACGTAGCAATTCCACCCCTTCGCGGGGCGAGGTTGTTACAGCTTAACAAAGATTCTATCTCCGAGGGACTCAAGGCATCTGCCACCACGCTGACTGGTAGTCGTTGATTGTTTCTATCCATCTCCTTTGCCTCATGTTCAAGTTATTTTGGCTAAAAAGATACTTGAGACTTTTGTTTGTGTGTAGCATATAAGGAAGAAAAAATTGTCAACTAATGCTAGAGTAAATCGGCTATGATAGTTATCAATTGATTACATCTTACATGCCAAGGTTATTGTGAGGCAATCACTTTCTTGTACAATACAAGGTAAAAAGTTCCAAAATCTCTTTTACTTGTTAAGAACCCTCTCTCCAACTTTTGACCTTTTACTTGGTATAGCATGTCAAAGAACTGCCCATATGGAGGAAAATATGGGGCAACGATTTTTCGATGCAAAAACTCTATGGTAAAATTTTGTCTTCTTTCCCCTATACCATTTATGTTAGAAATCTTATTTGCTAATATGTACTGGTCAATTTTGTATGCTAGGCATTCTTACAAATTTTTTTGTTAGTATGACCCTGAAATATCAATATATGGATAAACATACTAGTGTTTATAGATAAACATTTTCTTGAACTTAGCCTTATGCAAGATTCGGTCTTGTATCAATCATCCATATACAAATCCATATTATACAAATCCAAATCCTAGATGGCATCATATTCCATTTTCATATCATGTATACATTCTATAGGCCATTCA
The DNA here is from genome assembly GCA_003123785.1 of Pterocarya stenoptera. NCBI lineage: Eukaryota > Viridiplantae > Streptophyta > Magnoliopsida > Fagales > Juglandaceae > Pterocarya > Pterocarya stenoptera. Next base: position 70,690 of record QEOT01006977.1, read on the forward strand.
TTAGATAATCATGCTAAGAAGAGATAATATCAATCGAAAGAAACATCAATAGCATGAACAATCACACAAACTAAGCAACCAACAAGTTTACAAGATATATACATAAAATATCTAAGTACAAGTTAGAAGTGTACTTTCAAAAATCTGAAATATATATATATAGCAAGCAAGCTGAAAAATCACATGTAATACTAGTTAGGATCATTATTCAGGAAAAACCCTAACCCGTGTTTCAAGTGTAGTGCTCTTTACATATTTTTCCATAAAAAATACTTCAAACATTCGGACCCTTCTTCCTTGAATCCGAAACTTAACTTCAACAAGAATCCTAACTCATAAAAACACTAGAGTCGTGGCCTTTAATTCCAAAAACACCATACCAATGAACTTTAAAACAAGTAGGATTTAATCCACCTCCCTTGAAGAAAACCCTAACCTAACCGTGTGTGTGAAAATGTAGATTTATATGAAAATCTCCAAAAGTATGTGAACTAACTCTTCTAGCTCAAGTGTGCATGAGAGCATGAGTTCTTGATTGACTCACTAAAATTGAAACTTCACCTCCCTTCAATCCGTGCATAAGGGCCTTCTAAATTCCCATATTATTCCCTGGAGAGTAGGGAAATCCTCTTTTACAATCGTTTTGAACTTGAGTAATCCAATTTTGCTGCTTCGCCTCGGCTATCGAACCAACATTCACTAGTCCTTGAAAACTCTCAATTTGCAAGCAGGCAATCTGGTTCCGAATCCTTGGCTGTAATCCATCCTGAAATTTCCTAGCTTGCATCTTCTCTGTGCTATTCAAATGTGGAGTGAATCTTCCTAACTCCATGAAACGAGCTGCATATTGCTCCACTGTCATACTCCCTTGGGTAAAGTTTGTAAACTTGAGTGCCTTCTGCTGTTTGGCTATTTCTGGGAAGAAACGACTGACGAACTCTCTCTTAAAATGTTCCCAAGTAAGAGTAATGATAACACCCAGTTCTTGCGCCAAAAGCTACCTTTTCGTGTCCCACCATATGCCAGCGTCTCCTTGGAGAAAATTTCTGACATACTGGACTTTCTGACTCTCTGTACACCCATTGATGTCAAAAGTCCTATCTAAATCAGTAAGCCACTTATTGGCTCTCAAAGCTCCTTCTGTCCCCATAAAATGTGGATATCGACAGACCAAGAACCTCTCAAATGGGTATCCTCAGTTCTCGCCTCTAGGCGACTCTTGTCTCATATTCTGCCCTTACTCTATTTGATGTCTTACTATTCCTCAGTCATTTGTCGTATGGCTTCTGAAATAGCCTGACCTCCTTCCAATGGAGGGTTTCTAGCCTCCCCAGTCTCCTGACCTCAGATATACATCATCGCGCTATCTGCGCACCATTGGTCATTTCCTCCTAAAATGCACAAAACCAATTCATCAATATCAGCTTCTCCTAATGACCAAGTTTTACTCTTCATTACTTCACAATAGTGTTCAACCACATACTTAGCCTCTGAACGTTCTTCCTTACAGATTCAACCTATAGCTACTAAGTTCAAGCTTATAACTATAAGATCCCAATCCTATCATCGGGTATCATATATTCCTAGGACAACTTGTGGTTTTACCTAGAAACGTAATCACCTTGATACCATTAGCTGTGGCACCCCTAGCCCCGCTTGGAATTTGGTGGAAACTGAAACACCGGGACATGCAACACCAGGGGTACCAACCCCTCATACATGACAGATAAGATACAATGCATCTAATGATAACTAGCAGTATGTAGTATATCGCAGCGAAAAGTCGACTTAAGTCAAATAATAGAATGATAGTCATGGTACCGAAGAATATAAAATCTCAAAAGTACTTCATAATCCATAAGAGTCATCAAAAGTAGTTATGAGTTTCCAATGAACTCCCAAAACATGAGACCAAAACATAAAGTCAAACAGAGAGTCATTTCCCAAAAATGGTCCCATCACGTTGATCTTGATCTTTAGTGAGATTCGGGCCTCACTCACTTCTCTAAAGCCAGGTCCTTGTCCTTATTGTGGGATCTTCTAAACTTTTCTATGGCCTCAAGTATCTTAGTGATTATTTTATCAATCGACTCGAGATGATCCAAAATGGAAGGCTCCGATGGGCCTATGACCATTTTAGGCATGATCCTCTTTGGAGGAACTGTTGTCCTCCTGTGCTTCGTCATTTGCATTCACTAAACCTATTACGGCTTCTATCATTCCGAATAGAAGAATGATAGTGGGAAAAAACAATAGTGAGATTTCGAGAAATCTTAGTAAGTAAACAAATAAGATGTAATAGATAGCGTAAGCATATGAAAGCAAACTTAACAATGAATATGTATGGACATGAAGCTTTACTTATGCAATTGACCTTACAAAAAGACATCATTTAAAACATGACTTTCATAACCTTTTCTTTCTTAAACATTCTTTCTTCCTTTCATACTCATTCTTTTAACAAACTTATGAGCTCAAGGCCTTTGTTGACTTATAACATATAATTGGATACTTCACAGCTCCCCTATGCACCGTGTGTTCCCTGCTAGTTACTAAATCAACTATTGGTCATTTTGACCAAGGTTGTGATGCCCCCAGATTCCACTTGGGATTGGACGGACATCGAAGCATCGGGACATGCAACACAAGATTACCTGCCCCCGTTCATGACATATAAGATGCAATGCTCCTAACATGCATATAATATTATGCAATATTCATAGCGGATAATTTTTTTTTTGAGCAATACTATGCACCAAACTTATCATATCCCAAATAATTGAAGCGTAATCCATTCATACTTAACAAATAAAAGATTCACGATTACAGTACAGGTCTCAGTAGACTGTAATCTCAAAACATGGGAGACCAGACTCCATATTTACATTGCCAAAATACACTATCAGGCAAGTTCGTTGAGTAACTCACGTAACTCGACTAACGATGCCGGAATACTATCCAGAGACCTAACTATAGAGGCTACAAACTCCGCGTTGGGTCTAGTCAACCTTCTCCAGTCTGTCAATGTTTGCTCCCTGCTCTGATCTTGACACATCGCCTACCATTCGGGAGGAATGGTAATTGAGACTACCAAGGTGAGATTTGATTACAAATCTTAGCAAGTTAACAAGAAACTTCCCCACAGGTTAATGATGCATACATGGCAGTAAAATCATGAATTCATAATCAAAATCAATAATAACATAGCATAACTTGACATAAGATGACATGAAATAATAAGCATAACGTGACTTGACAGAACATGACATGAGCTGACATAACTTGAACTGAAACTAAAACTTAGCTTGACATGACATAACATGTACGTAAACTTAAAACACAATATGGACTAGCAACATAGCATGAACGTGAACTTGAAACATAACATGGACTTGAAACATAGTATGAATGTGAACATACATAATTTGAACATGAACTTGAAAATAACATGAACCTGAGCATAACATAACATAAACATAAACTTGAAACATGACATAACATAAACTTGAACTTGAACATAACATGAACTTGAACATAACCTAGCATGAACATGAATTTGAAACATAACATAGACTTGAAACATAGCATGAACGTGACATAAACTTGAAACTTGAGATGAACATAAATTTGAACATAACATAATGTGAAACATAACCTGAACGTGAAATACATGAGCTTAGAATTTTATTCAATAGACTTAATCATTTAACTGACCATACGGGTGCTACACGAGTCCCCTTGAGCCGTGTGTCCCCGACGATTACTGCATCACAACACATGTATCTATACCAGCTATGAGTGAGTTAATACGTACTCCACAGTTGTTGTGGCCCCACGTATTCTACGTGTCACAATTGCTGTGTCTCACGTAGTGTATGCTCCATAGTTGTTGTGGCCCCATACTTCATGCTCCACAGTTGTTGTGGCCCCATGAATTGTTTGTGTCACACTTGCTGTGAACACACGTAAAATAAAGTATGGCTCCATCGGCGTTAGTGCCTGGCGCGCTCCGGTGACCAGCTAGTTAGGCCCCATTCACAACTTGTTGACTGTACTTCGTCAACCAAGGGAATTTCACACCTATTTAAACACTCCAGCATGAACAAAGGAGTTCCACTAGGATATTACCTCATCCTAGCACTTAGGGTCGTGATTGACATGGATAACTTAACAAAACTGTTCTCGAGATACACGAACTGTATTCGAGATGGGATGACATGAATACGAAAATACAAAAGTCCTTACGTGGCATAACGTGACATGAACGTAAGAAGATAGAAATGGCGTACTTTGAGACATAAATATATCAGACAACATTTCATTACGTGGCATACGTGTAACATACAATATTTCATAACATGACATAATATGAACAGACAATATTTTGTAATATGGCATAACATGTGACAGTGAATATTACGTGACATGACATACATGTAATAGATGGCATATGTAATGTGACATACTTGCAATAGATAGTAACATGTGATAGAATATATTATGTAACAGATAAGTATTTCATAACAGAATAATTCGTGTAACAAATAAACATGTAATGACATGGCATGGCATGGCATATATAACAACATACGAATATAATTTTTGTTCCCTTATCTATCACACATACACAGTAAACTGAAAGTAAGTTAAGAACTAACTTACCTCGATCATCGCGTTCTATGAGAATAAATCGTGAAACAAGAGGAACTGTAAGAGGGTATTTTAAAAGTTAAAAATTTAATTACTAATCATTAGAAATGTGAAAATAGATAACTTAGAGTAAAATTACCATTTTAGCCTCTACATGTAGGAAAATGACAATTTCACCCCTAACTTAAGGATTTCACATACTAAGTCTAAAAATCACCAAAAGTTATATTCCTCATGTAAATTTTGTCCTAAACTCAAATATTAAGTCAGAAAAAATTAAAACCAAACACAACTATTAAAACTCTATAGGTCAGAAACTTACATCGGCTATATTACTCTTGATTTGTTGCAATTCCTTCAAATTTTAAGAACTCATGATCAAACCAAAATTTTGCAACAAATATTTTTCCATCCTAAGTTTAAAACAAGCTTAAAATATCCATTAATAAAAATCTAATCATCAATACCAAACTTTTTCTAGAAAGATCCAAACTTTTTAACAAAAGTAAACCCTTAAATCACAAATTTTAACCTTAATAAAAACATCTCCAAGAATTCCAAAAACAATAAAATCTTACTTCTAACATATTCACAACATCATCCTAAGATAAACCATACTTTAAATCATCAAACAAAAGTCATCAAAAATCACAAAACAACACTTGAAATTTTTAGTTTTACACTTAGTCTAAAAACAGAAACTTTTCTCTAAATTAGCTTTGATAAATCTCTTGATCTATGGCTTAAAGACATGTGATCTTCAAACTAAAACATCACATGGTTTTAAAAATGTATCCTAAAGAAGATCCAACTTAAAATCAAACTTAAAATCACATGGCTAAAACTCAATAAAACATGGATCTAACTCAACAACATCAAATCTTAGGCCTAACCAAAATCTTCTTGCATAGAAAAATCATATCTTTGAAACTAATACTAAATATCTACAAACTAACATCCTAACATGAAAATAAGATACTTAGAATCATCACATAAAAATATCAAAACCTTTGGAGTAAGATTAAATCACGAAATATTCAAAATTTCCCAAAACAGAAACGTTTTCCCACTTCCAGTTTTCAAGTTTCTAGATCTAAGGAAATCTATCATCAAAAGCTTTAGTCATGCAATAAAACCTCAATGAACATTCATAAACACATGCTAAAAACATTCCATAAACTTTTCGGACTAAGATATGTCCATTAGCTTGGTCAAAAACTCCAAAACAAAACATACTCTCCAGTTTCACGCCTAGAATGACATTTCTATGGTTAAAAATACTTTTGACTGATCAAATGAGAATGGAATGAGACAAATAATATATCCACGGAAACTAAACTCAACGATGAACAACTTTTATGAAGGAGTCATCATACAAAAATACTTACAAAGGGTTGAAAAGCTCCACGCAAAAAGACACAGAAATCTGCCCGAGAGAGCTCTTTTGAGTTTCTCTCCAAGAACGGGATGAAGAAGTGATGAAATGAAAGGAAGGGTGCCTTGCACGACTCTATACTTCTGGAGGGTGAAGTTATGGGCTTGAATGACCCCTGATTGGAAGTAGCTATGTGACATAAAGTGGAGAATAGAGAGGGGAAAAGACTGCCTGCAGTAGCTGTGAGATATGGGGGTTGATGGGGTGGATTTCTCCTTCACATCAAGGCACTATTGGGTGCAGCCAATGGTAGTGGATGGTCTACCATGTGGGAGAGGAAACTTCTTCAAGAAACTTTACCAAGGTGGCCAAATTCGTGGGTCATGGTAGGCCTCAACCAAATGGGCTTCAATTTGGGGTTTAAAGGGGGTTTGGTTAGGGTTTGAGATGCTAT